>CABHPQ010171372.1:2936-31065 GCA_902168405.1 Peromyscus aztecus | reverse complement strand
TTAGCCTTGGGGGAGACTGGTGTGAGTCTTTCAGCAGGCAAATAAATATATGGCCTCAAAATGAATAAAACATTAAGATAAATTAAGACTAAAATAGTGAAGATTTTGCTAGGCTTGTGCAAAAATAATATTCTTTGAAAGATTAGCATTTTTATTACATTTTTAAATGTACTTAAAAGTTTTAGAGAGTATACAGATTATTTCTAGTTTAAGAATATATTCACACTCATTTAGGAATATACTGTAGTTAGTAATTTTATAAGGGGGCTATAAAAATGGTTCAGTGGATAAAGGAGCTTGTCACTAAGCCTTGATGACCTACCTGAGTGTTCCATCCTGAGACCCACATAATGGAAGGAGAGGACCAACTCCCTTAGGTGATTTTCTGACCTTATATACCACCATAGACATATACACATTAAATAAACGAATAATAAAATTACAAATGATTTTATAAGGGAATTAGGGAACTAAAGCAATGTGTTTATGGTTATTTTTCTTTAAGTCTTGATGAGTATGTAACTTATATTAGTCTTGGTTAGAGTTACGTAATAGTGGTTCAGGTAGTAAATCAAAGTGAGAATTAGTTTTTAGACAAATTAGTTAAATCTGTGTATAATTAACTAACTTCATATGAAGATGTACTGTAAGCTTTTTAGTTGTAATACAGTTAAAGACATTTTTCAAACAAAAATTCCTTCAGATTGTTTTTTAGTTGCTTTTTTATCCACAAGTTTAACTAGAATAAAAAATTCTTGGCAGTGCTATTAAATATGTATCTACAAATATGTGTGTTTGTCTCTTGTACACACACATTTTCTCTTGTATGTAATGACTAGTATTTGAAGTGCAGTAGAAACTTGGGTGGCATCTTAGCAGGATTCTATGCCACTTACCTGGAGACTTTCTAATAGGCTACACTGGGAGAGGGAGCCAGCATGCTTCTTGGGAAGTTATCATGCAATCTGAAATGGTCTACCATTTAGAACTGTACACTAACATAGGCTTTTTGTTTGAGTCTGAAAGTTTTTAGTTTGGGATTTCACATACTACTAAAAACTAGAAGAAAATTTGTGTTCCATGTAGTCACAGTTGGATAATATATTCCATGATTTAATGAAATTGGAAGACTTTGGTGTTGGATTTTGTCTGTTTGGTTTGTTCATCTATTTTACTTGTTTACTCAATTTATTTAGAGGTTCTCCTTTGTAGCTCTGACAGGCCTAGAACTCACTATGTAGACCAGGCTGACCACCTACTCACAGAGATCCACTTGCCACTTACTCCGGAGTTCTGGGATTAAAGGCATGCACCGCCATGCCAGGCTATATCATATACGTATACATATACATACATACATATACATATACATATATACACCTATGTGTGTATATATAAGTTTATTTAACTTCATTTTATGTGCATTGGTGTGAAGGTGTCAGCTCACGGTTGTGAGCTGCCATGTGGGTGCTCGGAATTGAACCCAGGTCCTCTAGAAGAGCAGTCAGTGCTTTTAACCGCTGAACCATCTCCACCCCTTATACTTTTAATTTACATATTTATGGGATACTGAGTTTTAGTACGTGTATATGTCATGAGTAAAGTTCAGATCAGGATAAGCATCAAATATATCTCTCCTTGAATATTTATACTTTCTTTCTGATTAAAAACAGACCTTCTAGTTTTTTGAGATCCGTAGTACATTGCTGTTCTCTGTAGTCACCCTACTATAACAGTAGAGCACCAGTGCTCAGTTCTCTTCCTATGTCAGTGTGCTGACCCACCTTCCTCCTCCTCCCCCTTCCAGCTCTCCTGGTGTTGCTGATTCTGTAGCAGTGAGGTCAGCTTTTGAAGTTCCACACATCCGTTTGTCTTTCTGTGCTTGGGTTGGCTCACTTAGTGTCATAAAAACAACAGATTTCATCCCCTTTTCTCTCTGAAAAATGTGTATGCGAGTGTGTGTACGTACCTGGTGTTCATCAGTTGATGGGTTCTTGAGTTGTTTGCATCTCCTGACTCCTAAGAACAGTGAACGAACGAACGAGGCAGTGGAGGTTTAGCATACTGAATTCACTTCCTTTGTTTACTCATGCATGTTTGTTCTAAAATTCTAAAAAGGACTTAGCTTTTGCAACCTGTCCCACAAAGTTCATCCTCTTTATTCTTAGAACTTATTTTCTACTTTTTTCTAGAAATATAGGGAAAACAAATCTGCAGATGTGCTATATAGATACTCTAACTAGTAGTTTTTTAAAAAAATTTATTTAATAACATTTCTCTCTGTGTAGATGTGTAAGTCTGTACGTGTGTATATGTCTGTATATGGGTTATGTACATGTATGAGTATAGAAGAGGGTGTCAGATCCCCAGGACTAGGTATTGGTAGTTATGAGCCACTTAACATGGGTTCTGGGAATAGAACTTGGTTCCTAAAGAGTAGCAAGTGCTCTTAATGGCTGAGCTATCTCTCTAGCACTTATTTTTTTTTTTTTTTAAAACAGTCTCACTATGTAGCCCTGGATGCACTGGGACTAGCAGATACCTGCCTGCCACTAGCTCCCAAGCACTGGGATCCAGGGTGTGTACCACCATGCTCAGTTTCTTAGTTACTTTTCTGTTGCTATGGTAAGGTACTATGACCAAGGCAATTTATAAAAGAGTTTATTTGGGGCTTATAGCTTCAGAGGGTTAGAGTCCATGACAGTCATGGTGGGTGATATTGCAGCAGGCAGGGCACTAGAGCAATAGCTGAGCACTTACATCTTGTTCTACAAACACCAGGCAGAGAGAGCTAACTGGGAGTAGTGCAGGCTTTTGAAACCTCGAAGCTGGGCTCCCATGGCATACTTCCTCCAACAAGGCCACACCTCTTAATCCTTCTCAGACAGTTCCACCAACTAGGGACTAAGCTTTGAAACATGAGCCTATAGGGGGCATTCTAATTCAGACCACCATACCTGGTTAACCAGTACTTTTTTAGATGCTAAAATTATTTTTTTAACTGGATATGATTGACTCATTCTTATAATCCCAGCTGTAGGGAGGCAGACACAGGATCATGATTTGTAGGCTTGCCTGGGCTACAAAGCAAGACTCAAATAAAAATAGCTTATACATATGTACAATTTAAAATTCAATTCCCTTTCTTATTAAATGTTTTTATTTATTTAGGTTTACATGTAAATGTCTGTGTATGAGGTCAGAGGGGTGTCAGATCCCCCCGGAGCTGGAGAACAAGCAGTTGTGAACTGCCTGATGTAGGTGCTGGGAACTGAACTTGGGTTCTCTGCAAGAACAATATGTGCTCTTAGCTACTGAGCCATCCAGCCAGCCCTGAAAGTCCCTTTTTATATGTGCCTTCACCTACTAAATTCTACTTGCAATCAGTCACTCTTCCTAGCTTCTCCATCATGATGATGTTATAAGAGAATTTGAGTTGTGTAAATATATTTATATAGAAGTTTCTGAAAGTAGTGGTAATTTCTAGTATGTGGGAACGAACATGACGATTTTAGGTGCTGAAATTTTAACTATAAAGTATTATTCAAGAAATGTACTAATTCTGTATATTAGTAGATGTTGCTATTTATCATCTGAAATAAGTTCATAGCACAAAAGTTTAGTCTTAGCCAGGCGGTGGTGGTGTACGCCTTTAATCCCAGCACTTGGGAGGCAGAGGCAGGTGGATCTCTGAGTTTGAGGCCAGACTGGTCTACAGAGCGAGTTCCTGGACAGGCTCCAAAGCTGCACAGAGAAACCCTGTCTCGAAAAACCAAAAAAGAAAAGGAAAGAAAGAAAGGAAAAATTATTGTTTATTCGCATACTTGCACGATAAAAATCTCATCTGTGACTGTGGACTCTGGTCATGTGTGCTGGGTGTACATTCTCTTTGGCTGTTTTTGGCTTATAGAAGGAGCCTCTGAGACCTATTTTTGGATCCAAAGTATGATTTTCCTTTTTTGAGGAATTAAGTGTCCTGGGACACTATCTAGTGACATAACCCTCACCAAAGCTCCCAGGAGAGGAGTGTTGAGTGTTGTTCTTTATTCCTTTCTTAAGGGAGACTGTTTTCCCAAAGCCTAGACATTGAGGGCACCAAACGGTAATGTTAAAGTTGTGCTGGTGAGGCCTCAAGGCTGTCCCTGCAGTCCTTTTTTCTTTCTTTGACGCTCTCTGAGACTCTGGCAAACCCAAGGAGAGGCCACCTAGCCTGGGAACCGGTTGGGTAGACAAGAAGCACCAGCTCCAGGCGCTGTCCAGTGGTGAGGCCTGCCTTCCACACCCCACATTTGACAGAGTTCAAGGTGTATCCTGCAGTATATCCTGAGGGAGCGGGGCTAGTTGTATGACCCGAGACCACAATCTGGGTCCTAAAGTTTCTTCTGCAGAATCTGCATATAAACTTGACACATCCTTCCACAGCCAAGACGTCGTCTCGGGGTACTCCTAGTAATGCCAGTGAAGTGCTGTGCAGACTGCCACACTGTTATCTTATATACACGGCAGTTTCCTCTCCAGATCGTTTTGTTTTGTTGAAACAGGGTCTTTATTATGTGGCTCTGGCTATCGTGGAACTTGCTATGTAGGTTAGTCATTTGGGGACTTAGTTTTTTTCTTAATGTTGGAAATAGCTTACCTAAGGTCTGGCATGGTAGCGTTGTATGCCTTTAATGTTAGCACTCAGGAGGCAGAGGCAGGCTGATCTCGGGCGTTCCGGCCAGGCAGAGTTTTATATTGAAACCCGGTCTTTAAAACAAAAGAAGGAAGGAAAATAACCAGCCTGTGGGTTATTTCAGTGTAAGAGTTCTTGACTTCCTGTTTCTCTGTCACTAATAAGTGACTCTTATTTTGTATAAATCTATTGTATCTGAAGAATTCTGATTTTTACTTTGCATTTCACTTTATTAGCTTGGATTACATTCTTCCAAATGAGTAACTCAGATTAGTGACAAGGTGGTACTCCTCAAATTGTATTTGTTGTCCATTGGAAACAGAATTAGGGAAACATAAAATAGAAGGGGTGTGACAGATAGCAGCGTAGTGTGACATGCTTAGCTGTTAGAGGGCGAGCGGCACACTGCTGTGCCTTACTTTATAGTCTGAAGAGAGGGAGCACAGGAACTACACCACAGTGTGAGAACGAAGATACAGAGGACCTATGATACGTACATACGATAATCGCTCAGTAATGACAACTCTTTCGGATAATTTTTAAAAAGAAGAGGTGCTGGGGCGGTGGTGGCGCACGCCTTTAATCCCAGCACTCGGGAGGCAGAGCCAGGCGGATCTTTGTGAGTTTGAGGCCAGCCTGGTCTACAGAACGAGATCCAGGAAGGGCGCAAAGTTACACAAAAAAACCCCTGCCTAAAAAAACAAAAAAAAAAAAAAAAAAAAAAGAAGAAGAAGAGGTTCTGATCAGTTGTCAAAATTAGATGCAAGAAAATAAGTGTCTGTGAGCCATTAAAGACTTTGGTAGATCCAAAAGTTTTGATCTACATGATTTGGTATAAACTGAGCAACACTTTTTTTTTAATGGATGTATTTATTTTATGACTGTTTGGCCTACATGTATGTAAGTGCACTATGTGCATGCTTGATGTCCATGAAAGTTAGAAGAGGGCATTGAATCTCCTGGAACTGAAGTGACAGATGGCTGTAAACTGCTATGTGGGTGCTGGTAATCGAACCTGGGTCCTCTGCAAGAGCAAGAAGTGCTCTTAACTGCTAAGCCCGTCTCTTCAGCCCCAGTTACACTGTTTTTTTTTTTTTTATTGTAAATAAGTAAACTTAAATATAGTGAATTGAATTAGTTTTTAGATTTATTTTTTATTATATGCAGATGTGTCTACATGTAGGTGTGTGCACATGAGTGCAGGCGCTGAGGCCAGTGGCATTGGGTTCCTTGGATGTAGAGTTAACAGCTGCCTGTAAACCTCCTGACATGGGTACTGGGAATTGAACTTGAGTCCTCAGGGAGAGCAGCAAGTGCTCTTAACCACTGAGTCATCTCTCCAGCCCCTGGTTGTTTTTGTTTGTTGTTTTTCAGTCGGAAACAAGCAATAGGGATTCAACAATAAACATTAACTTTCTGCTGTGCACTAATCTGCAGGCACGTTCATAATACCGTCTCAGTGAACTGTTCATTCAGCAAGTCTGGAAAGTACATTTCATTATTCATTTTTCACAAAACAACCAGGAACCACCATTTCCATGCATAGGAAGTAGCAGAAAAGGAATTTCTAGACTGACTTTTGTCACCGACTCCATATAAAGGGAAATGGCCGGAACATGTCTGGTTGAATGCCCCATCATGTTGAGAGGAGGGTTAACCCAGCCCTTACAGCAGATCTGCCCGTTATCTAATCTCATCTAGGTTTTCCAGGTCAGTATGTTAGTTTTGTACTGTTAATGTATCACGTGGCTTCACATGTTCCCAAATAACCTAATGATAATTTGTCTCACTTGTGGACTAGTTAGTAAGGTGCTGTTCTGCTTGACCAACATGTTTTTTTTTTCTTCCTAGCATGTTGATGACAACACTAACGATTACTGTACAAAGAAGTGTCGATTTTCTCTGAATTTCATATAACTTAAGAGTAAAAGATTTCAAGCCGTTTTAGCTCATGGTTGCAGGAGCTAAATATTTCAGGAGGGGAAAAATGTGAGTTAAATAATAGTGTTAGACTAGACAGTAATTTTAACTGGTTTATGAACTGGGCATGCTTTCCTTACCAGAGGATTTTTGTTTTGTTTTAATTTTTGGTTAATATATGTGCATAAACTTAATGTTAGAGAACAAAGAAATGAAATTAACTAACTTCCTTCATATGATTTACTTGGTTTTAGGCAGATACCCAAAATAATTTGTTTCATTTGTTTTACTTTAAAGTGGACACTAATTGCGTTTATTTATTTTAAAACACTTTGAATGAGATATGTTAAAGCGAACGTAGGTTCCTTATGATTATTGCTTACCTCTCAGTTTCTAAAACTTCACTTTCAAACGGTCTGCTCTTTAACAGGAAGGACACTGAAAAGTTAGCGATTAAAAGGGGTGAAGGAAAGATTACTAAAAGCTGTTCTCCTATTTGGTGACTAAACATTTAAAAAACTATTACTGCTACTATATTATGAGAAAAGAAGGGTTATTTAAATCTTTTTCTTTGTTTCATGAGAAGAAAGATTACAGAGTTTTTTTTTTATGTGTATGAAAGTTTTGTCTGTATGTATGTATGTGCACTTTGTGTGTGTGCCTGTGAATGGTTGTGAGCCATAGTGTGCGTGCTAGGAATTGAACTCAGGTCCTCTGCAAGAACAGCAAGTGCTCTTGACTACTAAGCTATCTCTCTAGCCCAGATTCCAGTTTTTTTCAAGTGTAAAATTTGAAGGGTAGAACTAGAGTTAGGAACTTGTGCTTTGAACTATTCTTCAATAGTAATGGTAACCTTAGGTTCACTATTTCCGGATTGAATGAACAACACTGTTTTCCAGATGACAGAGTTGGATTATGGCAGAATCTATGTTGAAGGTTTTTCTTTGATCTGGAATTAACTGGCTACGATGTGGGTTCAACCCTTTACGTTACTTCTTTAGTATCCTGATACACCCATCTGATTTGAATTAGATTACTCTGCTAGTTCGCCAGCTCCACTTGGGTTTAGATACTTTCTTGCCTGGTGTTCAGAGTTTATGAAATTCTGTTTTCTGTGCCTAAGCATTGATTTTATATCTTGTACACATAATATATAACAGTGCATGCATATAGAGACATGTTGTTTTTAAGAAACTATAATCTGGGGCTGGAGAGATGGCTCAGTGGTTAAGAGCATGTGGTACAGAGACAAACAAAACACCAATAACACAGTAGCTGGAGAAAGGAAGAACATAAAACCTTTTAATTCACTTTTTAAAAATTCCTTTATTTTATTTTTTATGTGTATGAGGGTTTATCTGCTTGTATGTGTGTGTACCATGTGCATATGTGTTGCCCACGGAGACCAGAAGAGTGTGTTCACCTTCAGTAATCACCTGAGCCTGGAGTTGCACATGGTTATGACCTGCCATGTGCTGCTGGGAATTGAACCCTGATCCTCTCCTAACCATCACTTGCTATGTTTTGAGATGGACAGAATTAGTATAAATGTGTCACTAGTAATTATTTCTTCCCACGTAACTGGTCATACACCATTTTGAAAAGAGAAAGAAAACAAAACAGAAAACCCACTTTAAAATGTGAGTTTAAGCCGGGCATAGTGATGCATGCCTCTAATCCCAGCTCTCAGGAGGCATAAAGAAAGACAGGTGGATCTCTGAGTTTGAGGCCAGCCTGGGCTACACAGTGAGTTCTAGGACAGCCAGAACTACATAGTAAAACCTCCCACCCCATCCCCCCCAAAAAATAAAGGTGAGTTTAATTTAACAAATGAAAACTAGGGGTCTGAACAAACTTGTATCTTCCAGCTAAGAAAGATCAAGGATTTATTTGAATGAGACAAAAAAAAAAAAAAAAAAAAAAAGACTTTTGTTTTAACCACGTGGTTTTATAGTATAAGAAATTGTGGAAACACTTATGTTTCTTCTTACATGCTCTACATTACTATGTTAACGCAGCCATTGAATTAACTCACAGTTGTGTGGGAGTGACTGATAACACTCTGAGGGCATTTACATTTAAGAATCTTGAGTACTGGGTACTTTAGTATTTTAGGCCCAGGTTGAAGCAGAAAGTGAAATTCAGTGATCGGAGGAAGGGAGAGTGGAAAAGTCTTGCAAGCACATTCCACTCGGCTTTTCTGAATGCACTCTGACTTTAGTTCTCTTAAGGTTTCCCTCTCTGAAACTAATTTTGGTTTAAGCATTGGGATAGAGAGAAGTAGATTTGTAATATACTATTACAAAAAGGTGGCAGTGATAGTACATATGGGTGAGTCATTTGAACCAGTAAAGGACATCTGAATCAAGAGTCTTTTGTAAGTAATTTATTTTTATGTTATGTGCATTGGTGTTTTGTTATGTTCCAGGATGTCAGATTCCCTGGAACTAGAGTTTCAGACAGTTGTGAGCTGCCATGTGGTGCTGGAAATTGAACCCAGGTCTTCTGGTAGAGTGCTCTTATCCACTGAGCTATCTCCCCAGCCCCATTAGAGTCTATTCTGCACACACACACACACACACACACACACACACACACACACACACACACGAGGTGGGGGGAGAGAAGAGGAGAGAGAATATACATTACAGAAATGATTTTTGTTAATTTAAAAAAAAAAGTGTTGTGCCAGGTAGTAGTGGCACACGCCTTTTATCCCAGCACTCAGGAGGCAGAGGCAGGCGGATCTCTGTGAGTTCAAGGCCAGCCTGGTCTACAGAGCGAGTTTCAGGACAGCCAGGACTACACAGAGACACCCTGTCTCGGAAAACAAACAAACCCAAAAAAAACAAACAAAAGATCAGACTTGTAATTAAAGTCTATTAAATGCACAAATAGTGTCCAGTTTAATGCCTCCTGACAAGTGTGTAAGGAGGTGATAACACCTACATGAGGAAATAAACATTACTGGCATCCTAGAAGTTCCTTTAAGGGCTCTGTTACTACTCCCAACTCTAATTCTTTGGATTACATGCACGTGTTTTTAACTTTATGTAAATAAAATCACCCTGTGTGCACTCCTTTGTTCCTTGCTACTTGCCTCTAGTATCTGGGTTTTATCCCTGTACCATTAGCCTGTTCATTCTTATTACATTGTTTAAATATATTGCAACGTATCCATTCTACAGTTGAACCTAGAAACAAACATAGAAACTGTTTTTGTATTTAGATGTCAGTGAACGTTATTATGTGTATCATTTAGTACACACACGTTCACAAACCAGGGCCAACAATATATGTCAACATATATTGTTGCATTTTCCCAAAGAAATTGACAAGAAATAGAAGATAGGACATTTTGGAGACAAGTAAACTTTCTCATGATTGTCACTAAAACTTTTATCATTTCAATCTGAAGCTGATAACTAAAAATATAGTGGAGGAGAATGCTGTCCTCTGTTTTCATTTTTGCAGATAGCAAAATTATTAAAAATTTAATATTAAAATATTAAAGGTATTAAAATAAAATAGCTGAGTTATGCCAGAGACATTACTATAAACATGTTGGTGCTTGTTCCCCACCACCACCTTTTTGCTTGGTTTTGTGAGACAGGGTTTCCTCTCTCTAGCTATGGCTGTCCTGTCCTGGAACTCACTCTGAGACCAGGTTGGCCTTGAACTCAGAGATCTACCTGCTTCTGCCTTCCAAGTGCTGGGATTAAAGGTGTGCGCCAACCCACATGGCTTTTTTCCCCTCTCTTACATTACATCCTGTCTGCAGTTTCCCTACCTCCGCTCTTCCTTCTCCTTCCCCCCACCTCCACTCTCCTTCAGATCCATTCCTCTTCTGTTTCTCTTCAAAAGAGGAAGAAAAAAAAGGAGCAGGCCTCCCGGGGATATCCACTGAACATGACCTAACAAGTTACACTAAGACTAGGCACATCCTCTCATATCAAGGTTTGGCAAGGTGACCCAGTAGGTGGAAAAGGGCCCCAAGCACAGGCAGAAGAGTCAGAGACACCCTCCCACTCCCACTGTTAGGAGTCCCACAAGAACATCAAGCTATACAACCATAAGCTATATACAGAGGACCTAGCTCAAACCCACACAGGGTCCGTATTTGTCGCTTCAGTTTCTGTGAGTCCTGTTTAGTTGATTCTGTGGGCCAGGTTGTCTTGGTGCCCTCAACTCTTCTGGCTCCTACAATCCTTCCTCCCCTTCTTCTGCGGGGTTCCCCTGATTCTGCCTAGTGTTTGGCTGTGGGTCTCTGCATCTGCTCCCATCAGCTGCTAGAGGAAGCCTCTCTGATGACAACTGAGCTAGGCTCTGATGTATGAGTATAGCAGAATATCATTAGAAATCATTCCCTTGACTTTGGGGGTGGGGTGGGGCTGTCATGTTTGGTTCTATCTAGATCCTCCCGGGCTGTCCAGCCTCTGGTCCAGGCAGTGTCAGGTATGGGCTCGCTCTCAGTCCTCCTGGCTTTTTTTTTTTTCTTTTTTTTTTCTTAAGGGTTAGGGATCACTATGAAATCTGGTTTGGCCATGAATTCTTGGGCTCAAGCAATCCTACTTCAGCCTCTTAAGTAGCTGGGATTTAACATTTGTGCACTACTGTGCCTACTTTGTGTATGTGTGTATGGGTGTGTCTGTGTGTGTGCATGAGTGCATGCACATACATTTTTGTGTGTGAATGTGGGCGCATGCGTGCCATAGCATGTGTGGAGGTCAGAGGATATTCTTGAATGCCAGTCTTCACCTCCACCTTGTTAGATAGAGACAGTGTCTTTTTGTGCTTTTCCCAGTTGTACACACCACCTAGCTGCAAGCTTCAGAGATTGACTTGTGTCCACCTCCATTTTCCTGTAGGAATGCTGGGACTACAGGTGCTCAGGGTACGTGTCCAGCTTCCACCTGCGTTCTGGGAACTGTGACTCAGACTTACCCACTCCGCTCTTTTCTAGCCCGTAAGAACTGCATTGTCTGTCACAGAGTTCTCCTTTCAGTGCCTGAAATTCCATGTACTTGGGAGGCTGAGGCAGGAGGATGATAAATTTAAGGTCAGCCTGGGCAATTTGGGGAGTTTGTATGTGAAAACAGAACTTTGTAAAGAGAGTTGGAGATGTGTCTCAGCGGTCCTGAGCTTAATTCCCAGTACTGTTCCCCCCCAAACAACTCACCTACAAAGTAAACAACTTCGTGTCCCCCATAAGTTACACATAGGGTAAGTGGTTGCGGGAGAGCATCTTTTATCCTTAGAAATTTTAAAATGTTACAGACTTGAAGTGATTTGTAAGTATTCGCCCAAGAACTAATGTCTATTGAAGTGGTACTAAGTATTTTTGTTTTCACATTTAAGTTTGAAACATGTTTCTAGCTGCTTTTAAGCTTATCCTTTTTAATGGCTTTCAAGTGTCTTGCAATGGGCAGGTACCACATGTGGAGGCTGAAGGATTGAGTTCAACACTAGCCTGGGCACAGAATTGAGTTCCAGACAAACTTGGACTATATAGTGAGAAACAACACCCCCCCCCCCAGGATAGTCTTAAGTAGCCCTGGTTGGTCTGGAACTCAGTGCTGGGATTAAAGGCATCACACCCAGCAAAGAAGCACTTTTCTTTTCTCTGGCTTTCTGCTCGTTCTTAATTGCTCTTTATTGTCTTACAGTCAGCATATACTTACAATTGTAAGAAGTTGGGGCTGGAGTCATGGCTCAGCAGTTAGGAACACTGGCTGTTCTTCCAGAGGACCTGGGTTGTTTGGTTCTCGGCACTCAGAGGGTGCTTCTCAACCGTCTGTGCTCTGGCCTCTGTGGGTACCAGACATGCACAGTGTGCAGAGACATGTATGCAAGCAAAAGACCCATACACATCAGTAAATCTTGAAATATTTTTTTTTTTAAAGAATTGTAAACTTTTTTTTGGTTTTTCAAGGCAGGGTTTCACTGTAGCCCTAGCTGTCCTGGAACTCACTCTATAGACCAGGCTGGCCTTGAACTCAGAGATCTTCCTGCCTCTGCCTCCTGCATGCTGGGATTAAAGGTGTGTACCACTGTTGCCTGGCTAAGAATTTTAAACTTTAACCGAAAAACTGAGGCATATTTTGCTATCTGTTTTTCTAGCCCTTGACCTTATCATTCCTGACATACAGGAAAAAGATGAAAATCAACATCCTTGGTAAGTTCTCAGGTAAAAGCTTGTGCTAAGTGACTTGTAAGCTTGTGTCCCCTAGGATACAGGTGTCCCCTAAGAATGACTACTTGATTGAAATGGACAATTTGATAGCCTTAGATAACAAAGGAGAAGGGGTTATAAAAGTCTGTTTTTACTTGGGAGGCTGAGGCAGGAGGATTATCTAAAAGCATCTAACAGTCTGTCTTATTTTTTGCCAGTCTAAGCTGAGGTTATCTTTCCTGCCCACAAAAGCAGGTTAGAAAGGATTGCTATCTTCCTTTCCCAGACTTACTTTTTTCCAGACAGGGTCTTACCTTCTTTGTTTCTATTTGTTTGTTTGTTTGCTTTACTGAGCTGTGTTTTGTAAATGTTGCCTAAAAATCTGGAGATAAGAATCTTCCCCATCCCCTAAGAATGATTTCTTTTTTACATTTATTCTTTTTCTTTCTTTCTTTTTTTTTGCCGGGGGCATGGTGGGGGTGGGGGTGGGGTGGTGTGTGATCTCATTTGTAGACCAGGTTGGTCTCATATTTCTGGCAGTTTCAATCCCTGGAATTCTAGGATTACAGGTATGAATCATCACATCCTACTGAGAAGGATTTCTTAATTAGGGGCTTTTTGAGGAGAAGGATTTCTGAGACCTCTTAAAATTCTTCGTGTAGTTTTTTAGTTACTAATATAAGTCAGTGGGGTTTTAATTTATTAGTCATTATTATGTATACATAATTCTTGCCTTACGAAACTTAAGGTTGAGTTAAGAAGGTGACTTTAAAACAAAATACAGGATCAAGATGGACTGTAAATAAAGATACTGCTTTCACTTTTTTAAGATAGGGACTTACTGTGTAGCCCTGACTGGCTATGAACTCAGAGATCTACCTGCCTCTGCTTCCCAAGTGCTGGGATTAAAAGCTTGCACCACCACTGTCCTGCTTTTTACTTGTGTCTTTTTTTTCTAACAAGTAGAAATCAATGTTTTCATTGTTTAGAATAATAATTTATTGCCTGTGTCAACCCATATTTTTCTGCTTAAATCAGATACATAATACATTTTCAAGTATGGTGACTGATGGAGATGGGTGCTAGTCGTGTGTGTGTCTTCAGTTCTGTGTGGGGGTCTATTGGGACCCCTGCTGTCTAGTAATATTTTTGCCTTTTAATGGCCTTTGTGCCCTATTTCAAAAGTTGTTTTAACCTAACAATTAAATTTTAGGGGTTCTGTGTATGTACGTTTTTTTTTTTTTTTTTTAAGTATGCCAGCTAAGGAAATACCTACAGAATTAGAGTCATTCACCTTATTTTCATGGTATTGTCCTTTTTTTTATTATACTTTCTTTGATTTTATCTGGGAATTAAAGGTAGGAAGATGAGTTTAAATTAAATTGTATGTTGCAAGAGTTCAGATACCTCAACTACAAAGATTAAAAAAACACTTGAGATTCCTCACATATGAAATAGTAGTTAACCTCCCAGAGCCTTTATGTAGCTTTTGGATTTCACAGGAAACCTATACTTTATTTCTGAGTTATTGATTTGGAAGTTTACTTGGAATCACTAAGAGTTGAAAAACTAAAAACTAAAATGTCAGGAGCTTGAACCAAAGCTGCTACATAAAAACTCTGGGTTTAGGGGGCTAGATAAATTCTACATACCTATTATAGACATGTTTTAACATAGAAACAGAAACTGAGAAATATGCATTCTTTTTATTTTATTTTATTTTTTGGTTTTTCAAGACAGGGTTTCTCTGTGTAGCTTTGGAGCCTGTCCTGGAACTCACTCTGTAGACCACGCTAACCTCAGACTCACAGAGATCCACCTGCCTCTGCCTCCGAGTGCTGGGATTAACGGCATTTGCCACCACCACCCAGCAAAGTGTGCATTCTTGAGTTGATAAACTATCTGAAATGTTTTAATGAGAAACGTGGTAAGAAGTCATGATGGTAGAGGTGGAATTCCTTGTTACTCTTTTACGTTTATTTTTCAGGTAGCATATATGTGACCTAAAGAGAAGGCATCTGTGTGACGCTGGGCATCACAGATAAGACAGCAAAAGCGGAAGTCAATGTGTAATACTACATCAGATTAAAAGGCTTCCATGTGCCACGAGACTGAAAACAGTCTATGAAATGGGAAAAAATATTTGCTTAACATTTATCTGATAGGCAGTTAATTCCCAAAATATATAAAGTATTACTATAACTTGATGGCAGAAAAACTAGTAACTTACTAGAAATGGGCAGAGGACTTAAGAGATTTCTCTAGAGAAGACACACAAATTAGCAAGCAAGTTGGTGAAAAAAGACGATGTCTCTAGCCATCAGGGAAATACGAGTCAAAACTGATGTTCTCACCTCTGCTATTTAAAACAAGAGCAGCAAAAAAATGACGGGGCTGGAAAGGTGGCTCAGTGGTGTTGGGAGTGCTTACTGCTCTTGCAAAGGACCTGACCCAACCCTTCTGTCACCCATGTGGCAACTGACAACTTGCCACTCTAGTTCCAGGTTATCTGATGCCTTCTTCTGACCTGTGAGGACTCCTGCATGCATGTGGTGCACATAAACTCATGCAGGCTTGCATGAGTATACATTGAAAAAGAAAACAGACAAGGCTACAAGGGTAGCTCAGTGGTAGAGCACTTGGCTAGCCTGTGCAAGGCCCTGTATGCAGTCCTTAGCACCTCATTCCCTAAAAGACAAGTATTGGGGAGTGGGGGCATGTAGAGGACTGGAGCCTTATTAATCACTGTTCTTAGAGTGTAAAATAGTGCAGTCTTGTAGAAGACAACAGGCCAGAGGTTTCCAAAAAGTAGAACTAGTGTGTTACCCAGAAATTCTACTTCTAGTTATTGACTCAGAAGAGGGTTGAAACCAATACCTCCCCTCCTCTCTCATACTGGGAGTTTTATACCCAGAGTCTCTTGCCCAGCAGGCAAGCACTTTCCAGATGAACTCTTTCTCAGCCACAGCCAGCCTCAGTATCTTGAAGAGATGCTGACTCTCTTGTGTTCACAGCAGTAATTCTCCATAGTAAGTAAGTAAGGTATGAAAACAATCCACCTTTTATTGACAAGTGAATGGAGAAACAATGTGTACACACACAGAGGAATGTTATTCATCCTTAAAAAAGATACTGTGCAATATGCAATGACATTGATATACTGTGAGAATATTAGCCAGTCACAGAAAGATAAGCACTACCTAATTTCATTTTATATATATTTATATGAAGTATCTAAAATAGTTTCCTAGAATCGACAAGTCTTGGAATGGGCTTGCCAGAAAATAAGGGAGGGTTAGTGGAGAGTTAGTATCAACAGACATAAAGTTTCAGATAAGCCATACAAGTAAGTGCTGGAAATCTGCGTGTCCTCAGCACAGGTTAAAACAACAACAAAGCTCACCTCAAGTGATCTTGACCAAATAAAAGGAACTATACAGGAAGTTGTGATTTAGTAGGTTTTGTTTTGTTTTTGAGACAGGCTCTATGTAGCTGAGTCTGTTCTGGAACCCTCAGTGTAGACCAGGCTGACCTAGAACTCAGAAACAGCCTCCTGCCTCTATGCCTCCTGAGTGCTGAGATTAAAGGCATGTACTACCACACCTGGCCAGTGTTTTTGATTATGATATGAAGTCACACTACTTGATTAGTTGTGTAATCCTCAATATAATTCTTTTTAAATTAGAAAAGCTTTATATTTTTCAGCACAGTTTTAAATATTTACTAATTTATGAACAGTTTTGGTATTTGTAGCCACAGTAACTTTACAGTGGCAATTGGCTAAAGTTATTGTGATTAGGAACTGAGTAGAACTAATACCAGAAACCTAGTTGAGAATTTAAAGATTAAATATTTGGGACTTTGAGCAGGCAACTCTTTCCAGAGTAAACTTGGTGAGTGTAGCATAAAAATCTTTTTGTATCAGTTAGATTATGATAGCAAATACAAAGAAATTTAGTTTCTAATTAAACTGAATGGTTTGAAAGGAAAATGTATTTTTGTTACAATAATTGGCTTTCTTTCCCTAGATACCAGTGATATAGGTGGTGCTTTTCATAAAACTGGGTTTGACTCTAGAGAAATTAATGACTGTCAGTTCATGAGGTTTTGAAACAGATTGATATAAGAAATTGTTTTGTCATCAATTTAAACACACACACACACACACACGTACTCTTTTTTTTGTGCGTGTGTATGTTGTATGTGCATACTAGAGCATGTATGAGGTGGTCAGAGAACAGCTTGGGTGTTGGTTCCTGCAGCCTTCTGCCTCATTTGAGACAGGGTTCTTGTTCACTCTGTGTACCAGGCCTGCTGGTTCCACAGGCTTCTACAGGTTGTTCTGTGTCTGTCTCTCATCTCCCCGTAGAGCACTGGTGGACACATTACAACTACAGCACCTGGATTTATGTGGGTTCTGGGAGTACAACCAGAGATCCTCATTCTTGTTACCTGCTGAGCTGTCTCTGCAGCATACCCCTTACTTCTGCTTGGTTGAGAATAAGTAACCATTTCAAAAAAATAAGGGCCTTTGAAATAGTCACTAGATTTTTAAAAAATCTTTTACTTATTTTTACTATATCATGTGCATTGCTGTTTTGCCTGCATGTATGTTTGTGTGTGTTAGGTCCCTTGGAACTGGAGTTACAGACAGTTGTGAGCTGCCATGTGGGTGCTGGGAATTGAACCTGGATCCTCTGGAAGAGAAGCTGGTGCTTTTAACCACTGAGCCATCTCTCCAGTCCCTTACTAGATTTTTTAAAATTGATTCATATATTCAATTAATTATCTGTAGGGTTAATTATCTCTAGGATTCTTTTGTTTGTTTGTTTTGTTTTTTGAGACATGTAGTTTTGGTGCCTGTCCTGGATCTTGCTCTGCAGACCAGGCTGGCCTCGAACTCACAGAGATCCGCCTGCCTCTGCCTCCTGAGTGTTGGGATTAAAGGCCTGCACCACCACCGCCCAGTGTAGGATTCTTATGAACCTAGACCAAGAGAAAACAAGCACTTACCTGTTTTAAATATACTAGCTACCTACCAAAAGTAGTGAAAGATGTTTGTTTTAAAATAAAGGTTAATGACATGGGAATGTAGCTTAGTGATAGACTATTTGTATAGCATGCTCAAATGCTACGTCTAATAATTAGTAACATTAAAAACTTAAGTTGCTAGACATCGTGGAGCACATGTGCGGATCTCTGTGAATTCCAGGCTAGCCAGATGTATATGATACCGTCTGAAGAAAAAAAATTAGAGGCCACTGATTGATTTACGAAAAATCATTAAGAGTAGATTCTAGGTAATAACTCATATGGGTATATACTTGATGTGTTTCTCTGAAACTTTTTTTGTCAAAAAATTAGTAAGAGAAACAAATTCAAATAAAATTTTTATGAACAGTTATATTTGTGGTTTTTTTTTCAGTTGCAGGAAACTTATAAAAGTGTTTTTAGGAAAGCTGTAACTTACAAAGTAATGCCAGCATTTGCAGCAGATACTTAGATTGTTTTCCTTTCACTTCTGTCTCTGGACCCAGCTTTGTTCATATAATTACTGATTTACACTGCTGAACATTTTGAGTATATACTAGATAACAAATTTGAAATTTTGTTCTTGAAGAAAACAAGAAATCAAAGTATTAGTTATTTTTAAGACAAATATACTTTTGATGTGTACAAGCAAAAAAGTAGACTCAAAAACTATCTGGAGAGAACTAAGTATCGCAGATATGGCTCTAGGTAAAGCGAGAGAGCGAGTATGCACTCAAGCACAGACAGGACGTTACAGCAGTAAGCTTGCAGATTTTTTTAATGTCCTGACTGGGTATGTAGCTCTGTTATAGTGTGTGCCAGCACCTACACAGCCCTGGGTTTGATAAAGTAGGCAGGGTGGTACATCCCTTGACACTAGTATCCAAGTTCACAGTCATCCTCTGTGTACATGGAGTTCAAGGACACCCTGGAATACGTAAGATCCTGTCTCAGAAAACAAAAGTTGATTGCAGGGATGAAGGCCTCTGCTCTCAGCACTCAAGAAGTTAATGAAGGATTCCAAGTTTTCTGTTTGAATGTTTATGATTGCTTTTCTTTTTTAATTAAAAAGAAGCCACAAGCTACACAGGAATTAGTTGGTGATTTAAGTCTTGCTTTTTAGTTAAGATACCCAGAGTATTCATTCCTCCATATCTATCACTCATGCTTTTTTAAAAGTTGCTGAGTATATAAATACACTGTATTTATTAGAATATTTTTCTAATATTCTACTTAAGTTTTTAATTTTTGCCTTTATTATTGAACTGTAGCAATTAACCTTATGCCAGTATCTTTGTATGTTTTATGTCACAATCTCAGGAAACAGATTCATAAAATTGGGTCAAAAGGACCTGGGAGGCAGAGGCAGGCAGATCTCAGTGAGTTTGAGGCCAGCTTGGACTACAAAGTGAGGTCCAGGACAGCCAGGGTTACATAGAGAAACCTTGCCTCAAAAAAACAAAAAGGGGGGGGAGTGGGTGTACAATTTATAATTCCCATTAATGTAAAAGATTAAATACGATTGAATGAATGAATACATCAGATACTTAGGGAACAGCTAGGCCTGGGGTTGAAATGATTTTCCAAGTTACTCAGAGAAAGTGGATAAAGTAGATGTGCTTGTTTGGGATTGGTTCAGTTTGGCTGGATACTAGGTTTAGGGTGGTCCTTCTGTCCTCACTTCCCAAATCCTGGGATTATAGGCCACCCCTTCTGGCAAGTAAATTTTGAAGAATGGGTATATACCATAGATAGAGGAAAGAGAAAAAGAAGTTTAAGAAAACAAAAATCAAACAAACAAAAAACAAAATATCTCTGTTAGTGAGAGGATATGGGTAAAATGTAGAGATTAGGAGAGTTACCAATACTGTCTTTTCACTTTGTTATGCTCTGTTCATTTCTCAGTTCACTTTTATTGGTACTTTCTTATCTTCATGGTTTTTGCTACTTGGAACATCTAAATACTTCAAACCAGAACTCAAAGTCTTCCATTGCTTTAAAGGGATTCTTCCCTAAGTAGACCATTTATTTATACATTGTTCTTAAGTGAACCACAAAGATGGCAACTGACATTCTTTAGGTACTGCTGCAAGATTTTTAACTCAGTAGTCGTCATCTTCTTAGTAGGTGCTCCTAACACAGCTCAGGTCTTACTGTCCCATAGAAGGATCGTTTGTTCTTGAGTATGCCCTCTTATAGAATCGTAAAGTCCAGAGAGCTCTGAACTCAAAACTTTGGTGTTAACTTGTGTTGTTACTCAAAAATTTAACATTTCTGACCCTTTGGAATTCTGGGTTTTTGGAATAGCAGTGTTGAGTTGGTAATGCAGGCGGGTAGAAGTCAGAAATTCGTGGTGACTGTAGTGAGTGGTGCATGCTTATAATCCCAGAACCTGGTAGGTAGGGGCAGGAGGAGCTGGCATGCAGAATCATCAAGACTAGCCTCTACCTCTAGTGAATATTCCAGATAGTTTGAGACCTTATCTCAAAAAGAACTTGAGGGTTGGAAGAGCCAAACTCTTATCCCAAGCATTTCAGATAAAGATTTCTGCCAGGCCATGGTAGCATGCCTTTTATCACATAAGAGGCAGGTAGATCTCTGAGTTTAAGGTCAGCCTGGTATATAGAGAGTTTAAGGACTACATAGAGAGATCCTGTCTTGGAAAAACAACAACAAAAGATTTCTAAGCAGTAATGCTGTTTGATAATTAAGTTGATAAATATTTAACTGGAGTATATTTTCCTTGTTTAAAAGTGTATAATATCAATGCCTGGACTTATAATACGCAATAGAAACCGTATAATTTCTGTTAAGTGTGATAAGATTTTTTGGAAGTATTTTTGTGTGTTCCAGTTATTTAACTTGACACATGGGAAAACAATGTAGAAATTTTCTAATAATGGTAACGAACACTACTTATAGCAGTAATGATGACCATTACTTATTGGTCATTGTTCTATGGAAGCACTAAGTACGTCTTGTAACAGCCCTCATTAGACAGATAATATTTTATACAGTTTACATTTAACAGACAGAAGTTTAAGAAATGTAAAGGAATTAAAAACTGTGTCTTTCTGATTAAACAGCCTGGGTAAACCTTTAGTTGCTATATTATACTGTACCAGTAATGATTATCTCATGTAAAAGATATAAAAATATTTCTAAGAAATGTAGTCATTTTTGTTACATAAAATGTATCACTAATTATGCTGCAGTTACTTGCCTTTTTCTGAAAGGCAGAGAAATTATTGCATCACTTGGGAGGCAGAGGCAGGTGGATCTCCAAGTTTGAGGCCAACCTGGTCAACAAATTGAGTTCCAGGATTGCCAAGACTACACAGAGAAACCCTGTCTCAAAAAACCAGGGGAAGCGGGGGTTAAAAAATTAGATGCTTACAATTTTTTTTTTTAATTCAGAATGTTGAAAAATTGAAAAATTGCAGGAATTTAACAAACTAGAAGAAAGCTGTACTCTTTCATTTGGTAAAAGTAAATATCTGAAACATAGAAATATGTAAAATTGTGTCTACTAGAGTCATATAATGTTTACTTTCATATTACTATTCATTTTTCCACTATAAATGTACATGCATATGTATTCTTTCAAGATATTCTTGTTTTGGTTTTGGTGTTTTTCAAGACAGACTGCTCTGTGTGGCCCTCGCTGTCCTAGAACTCCCTTTGTAGACCAGCCTGGCCTCAGACTCACAGAGATCTACCTGGCTTGCCTCCCGAGTACCGGGATTAAAGGCATGCGCCACCACCCCGATTGGAAATGATTCTTAATGGGTTCTTCATAATCTTTTACATGTATGCTGAAGCTCATGTTGTCTAGACCTGTGAGTGACCATTACTTCTGCATTTGAAGTTGTGCTGTAGCTAGAAGGAGACCAAAAGAACAGTGCTGTGGATTCAGCTCGGAGAGTCTATCTCTCTCCAAACAGAGCGTTGACAAATGAAGCTTTCACAGCTAACAGTCTTCTGGAACAAATAACAGCTGCCTTTGCTGTGTCTTTTTTTTCTCTAGAAATTCTAAAAAGGAAAGAATGAGAAAAACCTTAACCTTCATTCTCAGTGAAACTAAAGATTATGATTATTAAAGGCTATCAGAAGTGTCTGAGAAGGGCAGAAGCTGTAAGCCTAAGTATATTTGCTGAAGGGGAGGCTTCACCTTGAAGTTATTTGTAATAAGAGAGTTAGTGGCAGAAATCTCTGGTTTGGTTTAAGAAGGAAGAGAAAATACAGCAATACAGAAGCATACACAGCCCCAGGTTCACAAACAGCCATTCTCTGGTTTGAACTGGGACATCTGCCTCTTTCCCACCCCACTGCCTGCCCTGCCTGGTCACTAGGAACCAGTGTATTCTGTATCAAAAACAAAAGAAGTGGTCATGGTAGCAGAAATTTACCAGAGCACAAAAGGACACATTAGGAAAGCATTCTACAGAGCAAGTGTGTGTGTGTGCGCGCATGTGCGTATGCGTGTGCGCGCGTGGAATTGAGGATCTTACTTTTTACCACCGTGTCTGGCTCCTCATCTTCACCCCAAATCCATTTTGATTTTTGAGACAAAGTCCTCACTGTATACCCTGGATGTTTGGAATTCACTATGCAAACCAGACTGTCCTCAAATTGGAGTGGTCCTCTCGGCCTCTGCCTCACAAGAGCTAGGATTATATATAGGTGTACACAGCTGTGCCTGTTTGTTTTCGAGTTGGAAACGCTGTAAAAAGTTCTACCAAAGATCAAGAATACAGGAACTCGGGAAAAAATGGTAAACTAACAAAGAGATGGAATATGAATTCCTTAGAGAAACCTTAGAAAAGAGTTTGAAAGGGCAAAAATCCAGAAATTCACTTGGAATTAGAAAGGAGATAGCCTTGAAAAGCAGTAAAGAGATAAGCAAATAAAAATAAGAGAAGCTGGGCTTGGGGCACATTCTAGCATTTGAGAGGTGGAAGCAGAATATCGTGAGCTCAGCATCATCCTTAGTTCCACAGTGAGTTTAAGGCCAGCTTGAGCTCTACCAGACCATGTCTCAGAAGGGAGAGGAGGAGAGCTAATGGAAGGAAGGATAAATGATGGTCCTTGTCTATAATCCCCAGCATGCCTGTAATCTCCATTGGGGATAAAGAAGGAAGATTGTAAATTTGAGGTCAGTCTGAGCTGTGAAGTGAATTCCAAGACAGCCTTAGCTGTGAGACAAAATAGTTAAAAAAGAGACGTTAACAGTTGTAAAAGACGATCAGAAACCCTGGATATACTGTATACCCAGCACTGAGAAGAAGCAGGAGTTGAGGCCATCTTGGTCAGCATACAAACATGTCTCAAAAAGAAAAACAAAACAGATAGAAAATAAAACTGATAGAAACTGCTGTAGATCCAATACTTAGAATTGGAACCTCTGTTGAGAACCAAGAAAGTCCAACAAGATGACTGGTGAGAGATACGGCTGAAGAGAAGCTAACTGACTGAAATGTATACATTGAAGACTGTGCCGAGAAAAACTGTTCGTCTTATAGCAGGTAGATAGCCACATCCCCACAAATCTGCCCAAGTAATGTGTAAGCTGTTGAAATCAGGCTGACCTTCTGTAACACTGAATAAATAGTAAAGCTACATTTATAACATACAGGAGGAGTAGGGTAGGAACTAAAGGTTTCTCATGTCCAGTCACATTGTTCTTGAAGCAACACATGGAGCTCAAAGAACACTTTCTGGGTTTTTTTTCGAGACAGGTTTTCTCTGTTGTAGTTTTGGTGCCTGTCCTCTGTAGATCAGACTGGCCTCAAACTCACAGAGATTCTCCTGACTCTGCCTCCCAAGAGTTATTTCCTTAGGATGTAACTGTTGAATTGAGAAATATAAATGAAATATGGAAATTAGTTAATCATGCGCCATGTAAGATTATAACCTGGTGGTACTGCACATGACTGTTATTTCCCTAATCCATGGGCAGAACTAGTTTTGCCTGGAAAACGTAACCTCAGAATATTTCTCTTATTAAGACTAAATCCACTACCTATTCTGTTTGAGTTTTTCAGCAAGGAGATTGAATCCAGGCCTTCCAGCATGCTAGGCAAGTGAGACAATGAACTAATCCAAGTGCTGGGATTAAAGGCCTGTGCCCCCACCTCTGGGCAAGAACACTGTTTTTTGTTGCTTGTTTGGTTGAGTTTTTGGAGACAGGATTTCTCTATGTAGCCCTGGCTGTCTTGGAACTCGCTCTGTAGACCAGGCTGGTCTCAAATTCAGAGGTCCGCCTGCCTCTGTCTCCTGAGTGCTGGGATTAAAGGCATGCACCACTACATCCAGCCAAGAACACTATATGAACCCTTCTGCAGAAGCACAAGACAAACTTGAACTAACAGACATCTGGAAGAAACTTTGGTGGTAAGTATTGAATGTAGATACACTCCTAAGGACTCAGAAATACAGAGGCCGCAATGGCAGAACAGCCATATAATCCTGAAGGTGACTAGTCTTGTCAGAACATGATGTTGATGTTATGGAACTCGGTAAGACCGAAATGATAGAAATAGTAAAACACAGGCCTGTAATCCCAGCTACTCTGGAGTCTGCGGCAAGAGGATCACAAATTCAAGGCTGCCTAGACAGACCACAGGGAAAGAAAGAAGGCCTTATCAGAATAACTGATAACCAAAAAGATAAAGATCACAAATCAAGTAATAAATTCAGTGGAAGTATAAACATACAAAAGAAACATTAAAGATACCACAATTAAATGTTATTAAACCAGTGGGTGGATGGGGGAACATCCTAGTTTTTTTGTTTTTTGTTTTTTGTTTTTACTTTATTTTTTAAATTACACTCATGATATTCATTACTTACACACATTTGTGGTGTTCTTAGATTACATTCACAGTATTCATTCAATTATATATATATAATATATATATATTTTGATTTTAAATACTGAATGTCATTTATTGAAGGGGGGAGGAGGTCTTAAATACAGGCTTACAGCACAATGGGAGGACCCCGTAGGGCAGAAGTTCGCTACTGATGTTTTACAATCTTGTTTCTAATCTGTTAACGCCCATTATTCAGGGTACCAGGCAAGGAACTTCCCTTAAGCATTCAGGAGGGTGGAACCTGGCAGGGAATTAGCTTAGGGAGAATATCAAGGTCAAGGTTCGCAAGCAAGGCAACAGTTACCCAAAATGGGGGCCAGGGACCTACAGGTCCCCCTTTTATCAAAAAATGAGCTTCTGTTGGGTTGCGTGGGACGTCAGCAGGTCACCTTACCCATCATGGAGACGCCTGCCCAGGCCACACAGGTGCTCTGTCTTAGGTTGGTGAGTGCCCCCCAGGCATTACCCGTCTCTGAATACTCATTATCATACAGGCTCAATCGTGTGTGGGCTGCAGAGTTAACTGCTGCCAAAGATCTCAAAGTGGCACTGGGCTTGCAATCTGTGGGAACATCCTAGTTTTAACTTTGTCCTTAGGATGTAACTGTTGAATTGAGAAATATAAGTGAATTATGGAAATTAGTTAATCATGCGCCATATAAGATTATAACCTGGTGGCACTGCACATGACTAACTGTTATTTCCCTAATCCATGGGCAGAACTAGTTTTGCCTGGAAAACGTAACCTCAGAATATTTCTCTTGTTAACACTAAATCCACCGCCTGTTCTGTTTGAGTTTTTCAGCGAGGGGATTGGATCCAGGCCTTCCAGCATGCTGGGCAAGTGAGACAATGAGCTAACCCCGTTCCTTTCCAGCATGCTAGGCAAGTGAGACAATGAGCTAACCTCACTCCCTTCTAGCATGCTGGGCAAGTGAGACAATGAGCTAACTTCACTCAATCAAGCCCTTTGTGTTTCCTTTCTTATTAATAAGGAGACATGCAGGGATCATAAGACTCCATGTTTTGCTCCATGTACAATTGCATGTAAATTTTCTTTCACTAGATTTTAATGGATTTTTGGTTCTTTCAATATTAAAGAAAACTTATATTTTTGTTCTGAAAGTTTCATTTAACAGTTCTGAGTCACCTAACTAGGACATTTCCTAAGAAATGTGTTATTAGGCAATTTTGGTGCATGGACATCATGTGTCCTTCCATGTCCTCACAAAACAAGCTTTGAACAAATGAGAGAACATACTGTTTTTTGGAATGGCAAAGTGACATCAAAAATAGAAGTTCTCATTGAGGAGCTTTGTATAAATTAATTTTAAATAATAGACATGCTGTTTTCCAAAGTATAAGAGGAAAATGAATTGAATGTTGTTTTTTTCATAGGATCCACATGGATCATTGTATGCCTTTAATCCCAGCACTCAGGAGGCAGAGGCAGGTGAATCTCTGTGAGTTTGAGGCCAGCCTGGTCTACAGACTAAGTTCCAGGAGAGCTAGGACTACATAGAGAAATCCTGTCCTGAAAAACAAACAACAACAACAACAACAAAAGATCCACAAAACAAACGAATGAACAAACGTGGAATCATGTAGAATAAATACTCATGCATAAAATAAATTTAAAAATACATGGAAGTGTCTTTTTACAATCTTAGTAAGGGAAAGCATTTAAGTGATCTGAGCTAGGTATAGGTTGGTGGTAGAGTACCTCTTTAGCCTGCACAAGATTCTGGTGCTATCCCAGAACCAACAAACCAACCAACTCAATTAAGAAGTAATAAATTGACAAATGTGTACAGAAAGTAAATACATTTTAAAAAATAAATAAAAGAGCACCGCTCTTCCGGAGGCTCTGGCTTCAGTTCCCAGCACCTACCTGATGCCTCACAACCCTCTGTAACTCCCACCCCAGGGAATCTGATGCCCTGTAGCTAGAGTTTTCCTGCCTGGCCCACAGTCAAGACAAATCTCTCTCACCTGCCAGTCCCACAGCCACTCAGACCCAACCAAGTAAACACAGAGACTTATATTGCTTACAAACTGTATGGCCGTGGCAGGCTTCTTGCTAACTGTCCTTATATCTTAAATTAATCCATTTCTATAATGGATTATACCTTGCCTATACCTTGCCACGTGGCTCACGGCTTACTGGCATCTTTACATGCTGCTTGTCCTGGCGGTAGCTGGCTGAGTCTCCTTCCACCTTCCTGCTCTTTTCTCCTCTCTGTTAGTCCCGCCTATACTTCCTGTCTAGCCACTGGCCAATCAGTGTTTTATTTATTGACCAATCAGAGCAACACATTTGCCATACAGAACATCGCACAGCAATGCCCCCTTCTGGAGATGCCTCTGTGGGCAGTGCATGCATGTGGTGGCCAGACACACATGCTGGCAAAACTCGTGCACATAAAACGACGAGTACTAAAGCAGTTAATACATTTACTACACTAAAAATTAGCGCTCTTGCAGCTGCTGAGGTGGCTCAGCATGTGAGGGTGCTTGCTGTGCAGATCTTGTGACCAGAGTTGGAGTCCCAGATCTCAGGTAAGGGTGAAAGGAGAGAATGGATTCCACAGTTGTCACTCCTTCACATGCGCCCCTCCTTATCATTTGTATATACACACAATAATAATACATTTAAAAACACTTTTCTTAAAGCAACTGTTGCAATCCCAGCACTTGGGAGGGAGGCAGAGACAGGAGAAACTGCAAGGCCAGGGAACAAGAACAAGAACTAAAGGTAAACAGATGCTTGTCTGAATGGATAAGGAAGATGTGGTTTGTGTATTGTGTAATACTCAGCCTTCCAACCTTTAAGAAGCATGGGACACACTAGGAATAAAGCTTGAAGATGCTGTGCTGACCAAGCCAGCCACTCATAAATTGGCAGATACTGCTGAGCATCTTGGTATAGTGAGAGGTCACAATGGAAGGAGTGCTGTGAGTTCCAGGCCAGCCTGGGTTGCATAGCAAGGCAGTCTCCAAATTTAAAAAAAAAAAAAAGACAAATATTGGGCAGGGTTTACTTAACTGAGTAGAATGCTTGTCTAATGTGTTCAGTTGGTTTATGGTTGCATTTGTACTAGGTATCTCGATTAGAATTAGTTACTCATGGAAAGCAGAATGGTTATTGTTGGGTTGTTCAGTATATATGGATTTTTAGCAAAAATATATTTGCATCCTAAAACTTACAATTAAAAGTGAATGGACTGGGTGGTGATGGTGCATACCTTTACTTCCAGCACTCGGGAGTCAGAGGCAGGCACAGCTGTGAGAGTTCAGGTCTAGCCTGGTCTACAGAGCTAGTTCCAGGATGACCAGGGCTACACAGAGAAACCCTGTTTCAAAAACAAAAGCACACAAATACAAAAACAGAAACGTACAAACAAAAGAACAATATTTTTTTAGAAACTATAGCAATAAACTTAGGTGTCAACATGGCAT
>CABHPQ010171371.1:1878-21173 GCA_902168405.1 Peromyscus aztecus | reverse complement strand
CTCTCTCTCTCTCTCTCTCTCTCTCTCTCTCTCTCTCTCTCTCTCTCACACACACACACACACACACACACACACACACACACACACACCTGGCAAACTACAGTTTATAGTTTTTGTAAAACAGCTTGAGAGAGGCCTTGGCGGGTTGGTGGGTTGGCAGGTGAGGGAGACATGCCATGTAGGGGTGGCAGGCAGTGGCATGGGACGGTAGAAAGTTACACACACCATGTAGACATGGCATCCACGTGGAAAGTTTTATTATTAAAGGGAGAGGGGAGAGGGAATAGAGGGAAGGAGAGAGAGACAGAAAGAGGGAAAGGGAGAAAAAGAAAAAGAGGGAAAAGGGGAAAGCAGAGGTGTGCACTACCTTATGAAGAGAAAAGAAGAGGGGAGGAGTTTTTTCTTCTTATGTAAGATGGTGTGAGGACACTGGGCAGGTTCCTAAGGGCGGGCCTGAATGCTAACATTTCTCTGTTTTTGATTTTTATAAAAAGGTGAGTTATGGATAGCAAGTGGGGGGCAGGAATGATGGCACCAAATTCTTGAGGCTGCTTCTTGCTGATTTGGGGGCAAAGTGGGGAGGGGGAAGTTGGGAGTCATGCACAGCAGGAAGTGTGAGTAAAGAAGCATTCAGTTAGCTGTCATCCTGGACACCCCTTGAGGGAGCTGAGAAGGCTGGTTGCAGCAGTGATGTTCTAGGAGCTTGGGGGAATGGCACGCCAAATCAGGAGTATCTGCTATTTCTGTGGAGGTGGGAAATGCTCCCAATCCATCCTGTAAAAGTGTCAACAAGTTAGGAGATAACAGAGTTTTTATGAGTGGGCATGTGGGTGAAGTTAATCTGTTGGTATTTGCCCAGTCGGTGTCCTTGGTTGGTGCAGTGGCTGGTGGTGTATCTGGAGGGCCTTTGAGGGTCTACCCTTGGCATGAGACAGGAGGGGTGGGTCTGTGCAGGAACCTGTGTCTGTAAAACAACTGGAACAGACCTATATCTTGGTGTCATAGCAAAAGCTATGGCTTTGGGTTAAAAGATATGAACATTTTCTAGGTCCTGGTTTCAACCCAATGAAACACATCTTTAAATCTATAACCAGAGGAAATTTACTGATTTGGAGTGGTTGAGTGAGTGAAGGAGGAGGAGGGAGGCTTCCATACCCTCTCTAATGCTAACCTGCCTCTAAAACCTGGGACCAGTAAAGTCCACAGAAATTTAAGGACTCCCAAGACTGTCTGTAGTCAGTGTTCTATCAGTTTATCAAAACTGCATTTATCAGTTAAAATTTTGAACCTCTCAAGTTACATCTGAAACTGGTTTATCTTGTACCACGAAGTCTGTGAATTGAAAAGGCAGCTGAAGCCTTGGTTGCTGCTGTTGGACTGATAAAGCCTGGTTGTCAAATGACATCAGAGATCTGAGAAGGATAAATTTTACCTGAGTTAGGGATTGAAAGTGACAGAGACTTACCTGCTGGCTACGTAGACAGCCACCCCAGGGTCCTCTGTTGAGGGCAGAGGTGTCAAGGCAGCAACATCAGTCTTTGGCTGCCAGGTCTCAGAAGATCAGAAAGTTGTGGGGTAGGAACTTGTGGGAAGGACCAGCCTACCTTGTCTAGGCAAAAGTGAAGAAGTGGATTCCCAGAGTCCTGTTGTCCATGGTCTGAAGAAGGCCCTGGCAGCAGTTGAGGTTCTTCTCTGCCCATCTCAGTGACTGGTGCTGCCATTCTGAAGCAAGTTATGTGGAGGCTCTTCTGTGCCCAGCCATCTTTGGAGGAAATAAAGGTGCTGCCAGGAGCAAGCATGTCTCTCTATTGTAGCTAGAGTTTTCCTGCCTGACCCACGGTCAGGAAAAATCTCTCTCACCTGCCAGTCCCACAGCCGCTCAGACCCAACCAAGTAAACACAGAGACTTACATTGCTTACAAACTGTATGGCTGTGGCAGGCTTCTTGCTAACTGTCCTTATATCTTAAATTAATCCATTTCTATAAATCTATACCTTGCCACGTGGCTCGTGGCTTACCGGCATCTTCACATGCTACTTGTCCTGGCGACGGCTGGCTGTGACTCTCTCCTCCGCCTTCCTATTCTTTTAATTCTCTCTGTTAGTACTGCCTATACTTCCTGCCTAGCCACTGGCCAATCAGTGTTTTATTTATTGACCAATCAGAGTAATTTGACATACAGACTATCCTACAGCACTCTATCATGAAAAGCTTTTTAATTAAACATTTTAAATGCCATATTCTGCAGATCTCTGAGCATTTGACGTCTGTCTGTCCATTAGGTATGAATGGCTTATGTTCCCAGCAGTCTCCAATATGTTATCCGCTTTCATGAGACTAGGACTTACTGTCTCCTGAGAAGGCAAAGAAGAGTGATGGGGGAAAGATCCCAGGGCCACATGGGAACAGGAGAAATGGGGCTTGTGAGTTTGGATGTGGCCCATCTCTGAGAAAAGGACCCTCGGGGGGACCAGAAACTCCATCCTAGAATATATGTCTTGTTTATCAGATACCCCATTTATCAATCATATGACATTATTTATTTAAATTCTCTAGAAGCTTGGTGTTGAACATTTGACAAAGACATAGGTGTAAATCTTTAAGTTAGCTTTTATTAATCTGAATAGATCTTTATAAATTTAAATTTCTATTATCATATAGAGTATACTGAGTATTGAATCGCTTTACATCTCTATCATCATATAAAAACTCCATACCAATCCCAAGTATTTGAGGCTTGTTGCTTCCTTACTGTAGAAGGAGATAAAATGAACAGAGAGGTCATCAGGGCTAAATGTGTTTTTTAACCTTAGTAAATTTTAGTAAAAGATGGCTGCCAGCCATGTGGCCATCTACATCATGATTAGGTCACCAGTCAAGATGGAGGAGAGCCATGTGGTTGCTGCTAAAAACATGTTTTTTTAATAAGTAAATCCAAGTCACATGTATATACACATAGATATATTAAACAGGAGTTCAGTAAATATGAAGAAAGGGAGAAGAAAGAAGGTGCAGAATTTTTTCTCAGTTCCCCCACTGTCTGGCCCACAAAATACTGAGGCCAGTCTCCCATCCAGAGGGATAGTCAGAGGTGAGTAGCTCTGCCAGAGTGGTGGTATTGAATGGAGGGCAAAGCCACCAGTGAACAGGAAAGCAGACTTGTTACAGGTGGGAGGGAGCAGATCTGTAGTGGGTGGAGGCAAGTAAGTGGTTACCTTTGGCGGGCCCTGCCAAGGTATGCCACCAAGCAAACATGCCACACACAGCAGAGTTAGTGGAAGAGGATTGAGGGAGGAGGAAAGCAAGAGTGAAAGACCATATCAGAGTGGGGGCTTGCGATGGGCAGGCCCTGATCTCTCACCTTAGCCATAGATGTCCCAAAAAATATAGCATGGTTCCCATGGATGAGATGGGAGAAAGGAGTCACTACAGCCTGTAGTCCTGGGTGTCCCCAGGACTAAAGGGAGGATTAAGGAGGACCAAACCATTAAAGAGGGCTGTCACCACACTCAGTGGGGGTGAGGCTTAGCCTGACTAAGCCAGAGGAGTCACAGCACCTAGTATTGGGCTTTTCAAAGAGACCAGGAGGCAAGAACAAAAACTGAGTCCCCAGAGAGATTTCATCCATAAGAAAAGGTCAGAAATCATGTCCCAAAAGCCAGAAGGGCCTAAAGGAGCTTTGGGATTGTGGGCAACACCCACAAAGTTGAAACTGGTGTTGAGCAATCGGTGAGCTGGAAGGGGAGAGTGGTGCCGGTAGACAGACCAGTCCAGGGTCCCAGTGTTCCTCAAATTGAGGAACTGCCAGAAGAACCTGCCTAGTTTTCACAGCACCAGTTTTGTACATGAGAGGCCTTGGCGGGTTGAGAGGAGTGAGGGAGATACGCCATGGGGGGGGGGGGGGGGCATGGTGTAGTGGAAGGTTACTCACACTATGCAGACATGGCATCTACATGGAAAGTTTTCTTATTAAAGGGGGAGGGGAGAGAGAAAGAGTGGGAAAAAGGGAAAGCGTAGGTGTGCTCTACCTCATGACTAGAGAGAGAGAGAAAGGAAGAAGGGGGAGGGGATTTTTCCTCTTAAAGGAGGTTGATGATGTCAGGATGCTGGACGGGTCCCCAAGGGGCAGGCCTGAATACCAAAAATGGTTCCTAATCCTTCGTTCAGAGCTTGTAACCAAGGAACCTTCCTTGATCATTGTGCATACATATCCTTGCTCCTAAGCACGGGCTCTTTTATTGTACTTGATCCCCCTGTTTTGTTTCTTCTGACATGCCCCTCTCTCCCACTAAATTATAGGTTCCTAGAAGGCATGAGCTATAGAAATAGCTTGATTTTTATGTTCGACTGCTAACAGTGTTGAAAATATATGAGAGCAGTACATGGTTGTTAAAGTTGAATTCTGTAACTAAGGTCCCAACTGGGGAATGTACCCTACATGTCAGTGAATAATAAAAGAATATTCTTTCTCATCAATTCCAAGACCAGTGAGTTGCTATAGAAATCTGTAATCAATGTAAAGGAGGTAATGTCCTGAAATGTGCCTTTTAAAACAAACATCTCGTGAATTTCATAGGAAATCCTCATAAAAGCCTTTGAAATGTTAAAATACATCTTTTCAGAATTGTAACACAATCCAAAGATGTGAAAAATATGTTAAGACCTAGGAAAGCTGATACATTTGACTAACCTAAATTTTAAACTTCTCCATGTAAGTATAGAAATGTACTTTAAGATAAACAAATATACACACACACACACACACACACACACACACACACACATACATACATACATACATACATACATACATATGGGACATGCGAGAGACAAATCTAATTTCTTTTTCAAAAAAATCATCAAATCACAAACACAGCTAGGTATGGTAGAAAATGCCTTTAATCTCAGCACTTGGAACACAGAGCCAGGGAGATCTCAAACTCTGGAGTTTGAAGCTAGCCTGATCTACATAGTGAATTCCAGACCAGCCAGGACAACAGAATGAGACCCTGTCTCAAATGAATAAATAAATAATAAAAGAAGCAAGTAACAAAAATAGAAAAATGTGAAAAATAAAAATACAAAAAGATTGTGTGTTCAGCATGGATGAGTTGAATGAAAATAAAGACCTTTTATATTAATATGCATGAGCATCTATAAACTCTTAAAAGATAATTTAATAGTATCTATATTAAATACCTAGGCAGTATTAAATGCTTATTCAACAGTTAAACTTCTAGGTAATTATCTAGGAATAGACTTATAAAAGCATGAATGCAGTTTAGACAACAGTATATAGACCATCCATATAGGAGAATATGCCAGTAAATAGTAGAAAATACATCTGAGTGCTTTTCCCAGATACATAAAGAAGAGCAGAAGGCATAGCAGTGTGTATAGAATGTTCACATTCACTTCCATGGAACAGGTACGTATATACTATCATTTTGGAATAGTTTTCGTTTTATAAGTTTTACACTGTTTCATTTGATTTTTGGCTGTGTGAATGTTTCTTCTATGAAGTTTAATGTTGGACTGCCTTTTTTGTGTATGAATTTCTTCTATGAAGTTTAATGTTGGACTTCCTTTTTTTTAAACAGGTGATTGGCCATTGATTGTTCAATTTGCTGCTAATGATGCAAGACTTTTATCTGATGCTGCTCAAATAGTCTGCCCCTATGCAAATGGAATAGATATTAACTGTGGTTGTCCTCAGAGGTAAAGGTCAAAGAAATTAGAAGAGTTTTCAAAGAAATTGGGGGGGGGGGAACTATGGGAACATGGTAAAATATCTTTCTAGTTTTCCAAAAGTTAACAAGGACAACCTGCATTCCTTCCCTGGAGCCCATACGATGGAAGGAGAGAACTGACTCCACAGAGTTGTCCTCCTACCCCACATGCACACTATCCCCCCCCACACACACACACTAATAATAATAATAATAATAATAATAATAATAATAATAATAATAATAATAAATTAATGAAATTTTAAGGGGAAGGCTATAGAATTAAAGGACTATGGTTCTAAACAAGAATTTTGAAAAAGAAAAAGTTATTTAGAAACATAACTTCAAAGGTCTTTTACAATGGCTGAAATGATTTATAGACTCTTGACTAGTTTTTGACACACTTCCTTAAACAAATCTGTACCTCCTAGTCCTTCCTAAATATTTCCACCCACTGGAGAACCAAGCATTCAAATATATGACCCTATGGGGACCATTCTCATTCAAACCACCACATTCCACTGCCTGCTCTCCATAGGCTTGTATCCATAGCATAATGCAAAAATGCATTTAGTCAAACTTCAAAACTCTGTTGTTAGTGGTTGTTTTTTACTCTTTTTGGGGGGCCCGCCACCCAGTTCCCAAATAAATTCACACATGGAGGCTTATTATTACTTATGAACGCCCGGCTTTAGCTTGGCTTAGTTTCTAGCCAGCTTTCCTTAACTTAACCCGGCTACCTTTTGTCTCTCTACTTTTCCTGGTCTCTTACTTCCATAAATCTTACTCTTACTCCATGGCTTGCTATATAGCTGGGTGGCTGGCCCCTGGAGTCCTCTTCCTCCTCTGACTGCTAGGTCTTCGATCTCTCCTAGTTTTCTCATATATATACTCTCTGCCTGCCAGCTCTGCCTATCCTTTCTCCTTCCTTGCTATTGGCCAGTTCTTTATTAAACCATCAGGTGTTTTACACAGGCACAGTAACACAGCTTCACAGAGCTAAATAAATGCAACATAAGTAAAAGTAACACACCTTCAAAGTAATATTCCACTACACCTTGTAGTCTTTAACAGTCTCAAAACTGTTGTAAAGTTAAAATTTTCTTCTGAGACACAAGGCAATCTCTTAATTGTAACCTCTATAAAGTTACAAAGCAGACTACATGCTTCCAACATACATTGGCTCAGAATATACATTATCATTTCAAAAGGGAGGAAAGGGAGCATAGTGAGGAAATACTGGATCAAAGCAGACCGAAACCCAGCAGGACAAACTCCAAATTCTGTAGCTCCATGTCCAATATCAAAGGACTTAGATGGCTCCCCCTTCAGATTTGCTGACTGCAGTGTTCTTCTCTCCTTTGGGCTGGTTCCACTCCGTGTCTGCACCTCTCCCTGGCAGACATCCTATGGCTCTGGCATCTCCATCCCAATCCAGACTTCATTTTCACAACTCCACAGAATGGCCTTTCAGGGCTTCTATGTGGGGACTCCTCTGTCACACACCTGGCCTCAGAGGCTCTCCTTAACTACAGAGCGAGTTTCCACGATGCCTTTTCTGTGATATTTTTCATGATGCTGAAGCCAGAGCTACATGGCTAAAGCTACCCAGTCCAGTGGCCACCTTGGGATGGAATCTGCCCCTCTTCTTGAAGTACATTTGCATAAATTGTTGAGCTTCAGTTGTTTTTTGGGTACAGAATTTCTCAGGCCTTTTCCTTTCACAAGTTACAGGATTAGCTGGTGGATTCTCCCACTAAGGATGCTACTCCCTTTATTCCATCTATTACCTCTGCCCTCCTCATCTTTTTCAGCAGGCCTTGGCTCCAACATTCAATTTCCAGGCACTCTTTTTCTCCTCAAAGTGTGAATTTTGTACTTCTTGCCCTGCTTATTCTTTTTCTCTGTAGATCTGCATAAGAGTTATTACTAGTGATTAAATTACTAATGACTAAGGTAAAAGTGTCGATATTGGCTGTCTTGAAATCTCCTCTGCCAACATCATTAATCAAAGACTCTTTAGTTTAGCCTCAGTCAGATTCTAGGACAAAGGTGAAAAGCAGCCACATTCTTTACCTAAATATCACAAGAATGGTCTCTAGCCCAGTTGCTAATAGAGCCCTCTGAAACCTCTTGGACTCTATAATCCACTTGTTCTCATTGTATTCCAAGCTACTACTAGGCTGGTCTGTTAAGCTTCTCTTACGGCATTCTACCACTTTTCCTAGTCCAAACTCCCAAAGTCTTCCACATTCCTCCAAAGAACAGCATGATCAGGCCTTTCACCTGTTTTAGTTACTTTTCTGTTTTTGTGACAAAACACCATGACCGAGGCAACATATAAGAGTTTGTTGGGGCCTTACAATTTCAGCGGGTGAGTAATGGCCACCATGGCAGGGAGCATGGCAGCAGGCAGAAAGGTGTGGTACTAGAGCAGTAGCTGAGAGTTTTCATCTGATCCAGCAGTGTAAGGCAGAAGTAGGTAACTGGAAATATGGTAGGCTTTTGAAACCTCAAAGCCTACCTCCAATGACATGTCTCCTTCAAAAAGGCCATACCTCCTAATCCTTCCCAAACAGTTCCACTGATTGGGGACCAAGCACTCAAATATGTGAGCTTCTGGGGGGCCATTCTCATTCAAACCATCACATTCAACATTTTCTTATACAACCTAGGGGTAATACAGCCCACAGTAGGGTGAGCCTTTGCACATCAGTCATTAAACAAGAAAATGTCTCACAGAGATGTCCACAGACCAATCTGATGGAGACAATTCCTCAATGGAGGTTCCCTGTTCCCAGATGACTAGTTTGTGTCAAGCTGATAAAACAAACAGGCACACTCTGTGTGACTCTGCCTTTAACCTCATCCATAGCTAATTCTTTGAGAATATAATCTTAGCAATCCCAGAAATGTGTTTTTAATGCCATGTCAGGTATACTCTCTGAAAGCTGATTGTGTGATGTAAAACATACCGTTGACTTTCTCCTAATTAATTACCTACTGTAGTCACCTTTTCCTTTCTGTATCACAGCTACTTGATTGAGCTTAAGTGAGTGAGTTTGAATGGGATGTACTTAATAAACTACTGTCCTGGCAGTGTACTAGGTTATCTGCTAGAAGCCAGAATGTGCCCAAAGAATAAGTCACAGTTTTAAATGAAGCATAAGCCAAATCAGATTAGACATTTGTATACTCATTAGGAGAATTAGATACGCTATTTATTAGTCTTGGAATGCTGTGAACCAAAAATATCTCTCTACACTTGAGACTGATAAAAACCTCTTGTTATGCACAATAAACATCAAATTTGGAATTTTAAAAATTTGAAGTAATTGCAGTTAATATGAACACCTAATCTGTTTTGGTTGAATGAATTCTAATTTAATACTCTCACTTAGCTAGTGAAAAACCATTTCCTTGTACTTTTTGGTCTAGGCAAGTGTTTTCCTGATCTCATGAAACCATTTAGAAACGTTGATCTATGAATTTTATTTAGGACCACAGTCTAGCCAACTAAGCTAACTGGCTTACTGTAGATCCATGAACTGTAAACGTGTGCTTCATTCCAGATCAGATCATTGGATAGAGGAAAGATTGATACAGTACATTTAGAGTTTTATCTTCCCTTCTAGTTGTTTACACTCTATCTGTTGTGCTTGCTTTATCAAGGTGGGCAGTGGCAGAAGGTTATGGAGCTTGCTTAATAAACAAGCCAGAGCTCATTCAAGATATGGTGAAACAAGTAAAAAATCAAGTGGAAAATCCGAGATTTTCAGTTTCAATTAAAATAAGGTAAACACAATATTTCAATTTACTGACAAGTTAATATATTACTTGGAAATTTTAAAAATATTCCTTCTGTCTAGTGATGTGGTAGTGTCTATCCTAAATAAATTAGAAGCTGATATATGGAAATATTGAAAGATGTTTGTCTAGCAAGCAAACATAAACCCCATTCTTTTTTGTTTGTTTGTTGATTTGTTTTTGTTTTTGTTTTTCAAGACAGGGTTTCTCTGTGTAGCTTTGCGCCTTTCCTGGAACTCACTTGGTAGACCAGGCTGGCCTTGAACTCACAGAGATCCGCCTGCCTCTGCCTCCCGAGTGCTGGGATTAAAGGCGTGAGCCAACACCACCCTGCTCATAAACCCCATTCTTAAATTATAATCCTTATAATCCTGAAATCTTGTTTCTTAACAAAAAGTAATATAGTCTTAATTAAAAGAACTCGCCAACCCCTCAACTTTCTCCAGATACTATTTAGCTAATGCTAAGAAACATCCCTGGCAACAGCTAGAAAATAGGAAAGATATTTGCACTAAAATTTTAAAACTTAAAAGAAACTGAGATTCCAATTTGAGAGGCATGCACATCATGTATTAGGATAACCTCTTTGTGTTCCTCTGTGGCAGTGTGCTGATGGCTCTTAATTTCTCAGAGCTAGTAAGGAAAAGCAGTGGGGAAGGGAAAGACATTTGTCACCATTTTGTTTCTATAGTCAAATAACTAAAGCGAAGGTATTCAATGGGAACCATCTCTCAACAAAACCGTACTAATAGTGGCGTGAAGTGATGATACAATATGGTGAAGTATGTAGCAGATGAAGTATCTTAGTTATTTTAGCATTAAAATCTGTGTGCCCTGAACAGCTGCAATTTTGAAATTATAGGATCCATGATGACCTTACAAGAACCATAGATCTTTGCCAGAAGGCTGAAGCAACAGGAGTGTCCTGGATTACAGTTCATGGAAGAACCATTGAAGAAAGACACCAACCAGTCCACTATGATGCCATTAAAATGATAAAGGAAAGTGTGTCTATACCTGTAGTTGCTAACGGAGACATAAGAAACTTGAAAGAAGCAGAAAATGTGTGGCAGATGACTGGAACAGATGGTAAGAAATAAATACTGAGTTTTTTTTATCATTTAATAAGGATGGAAAAGTGAGGATGGGGAAGTGTGATGTTAATTTGATTTTGTGTTTCAAACTGAGCCATATTTTCCTATTGTACTAATTTAAGCTTAGTATTTTATTATAATGCTGTCAGCTCTTTTCCTTAGAAACAGTAGATCATTTTAGATGAGGTAATGACAGCATTTTGCTGCCACCATCATATCTAGTGACCAGTAAAGTCATCTACAGATGGCCTATTTATTTATTTTTTTGTTTTGTTTCATTTTATCTTTAAAAAGCATCTAGAATATCAGACTAGAGATGAGAGAATTAATGAACGTGGTTGGCCACAGAAGCCTCAGAACCGCCATGTAGTTTCATTACCCCTCACATAACTAACAAGCAGTCCTATGGTAACTGTTGCTAGATGAAAGCAAATAGATTCAACTTTAAGCAGCCCAATTTATGACAATGTGGATGTCTCCTAAAGAAACAGTAAATTAATATAGATGTCTTTTTACAATTAGTTGTTTAAATACAATTGGTTTATCAGTGGCACCAGAATCAACTTATTTCTTGTTGAATTTCATTAGTTTGTAGTAAGGGTATTCTGAAACCTCAAAATAATACTTTTTGAGAAATACTCTTGCATTGTTAGAACTGATAACCATGGATTCTTAGTTTTATGGACAGACATGTTGTGCTTTAATTTGCAGGTGTGATGGTTGCAAGGGGACTTTTGTCAAACCCGGCTATGTTTGCTGGATATGAAGAAACCCCGCTGAAATGTATCTGGGACTGGGTTGACATCGCTCTTGAACTTGGAACTCCTTTTATGTGTTTCCATCAACATTTAATGTACATGATGGAAAAGATAACATCAAGGCAGGAAAAAAGAGTATTTAACGCTCTGTCAAGCACATCAGCAGTCCTGGATTACCTTACAGACAATTATGGTGTTTGATTCCACTTTCTAAACCATTGTAGTATATACGTTATATCTACATGGAACCATATGAGGTCACATCCTGGTATTTCTTTTAAGTCTGTGTTTAAGGCTTTCAACTTCAGTACAACAGTGGTCACTGGGGCCAGACGTGGTGGCACATGTCTCTAATCCAAGCACTTAGAAAGCTAAAGGAAAAAGATTGGGAGTTCTGGGCCAGCAAGTCTTTGTCTCAAAGAACAAATGGAAATTTTCCCAGAATTTTAAAAATTCAGACCTGGGGCTGAAGAGATTGCTCACAGTTAAAAGCACTTTCAGAGTACCTAGATCAGATTCCCAGCTCTCTTACTGTCTGTAAGTCCAGTTCCAGGGGATCCAACACCTTCTTTAGGCCTCCTCAGGCACCAGCCAAGCATATGGTGCACAGACAACATTCAGCCAAAACGCATAACTTTACACTAAAATTTAAAAAATAAAAAAATCAGTTCCTATACCCTTCCTCATGCATTCCAGTTGAGTAAATTTTGAATGGACCCAGAAGTTTAGTTTTAAAGAATCCAGAAGGTTCAGGAATCCCACAGTCCCAAATCAAATGCTGAAAAACTTTGCTCTGAATCGTTATGAATTATGGTGTGTGTGTGTGTGTGTAATTTTTACTAAAGATACTCTGTTTTTAACATTTTTAAATAAAATAATATCAAGAAGTTATGACTCTTCTGTAAGTTAACAAGTATGTTTTTAATTTTTTGAAAGTTCAGGAAGTAGAACAAATGTCTACATAAAATGAAAAAACAAAGAATTCTGGGTAGAATTATATTCAGACTGTACATTAAAATTTTAAATTGGAAAATCAACTAGTATATTTCTAATTGAATATATACCTCAAAGTATTTAAGTTGTATCTGACTGAATTTAATCCAGTGTTAGAACTCTGGTTAGTGTAAGTCTGGGAAGGGGTTCTCCAACCTTTGACAGCAGCTTTACAGCTTTTGAGTACCATGATTCTCAAGCCCAGGATGTTAGGAGTTTCCTAGCCTTGACCAATGGCCACTTGACAACTCTCTGGAACTCTGCCAGCAGACAGAGCCTGCAGTTTCAGAATCTTTCAGGCTTCTGTCCAGCCGCAGAGACTCTTTACCATCTCTTATCTGTTTCCACTGTTCTTGTACCGACCCTAGTCTCTGTGCCATCTGGACCGCCACTTCTTGTTGCTGTGACTGCCACCACTGGGACAGCAACTCCTTTTGCTGCTGTGCTGCTGTTGCTGGCCTTGCAGCCTGTGTTTCCTGAGGATGTCAAAGCCACCAGTGGCTCCCAGGCACCACTTCTGGAACTGTACTGTCACCACAGCTGCCGCTTATTAGTTCAACCCATCCAACCATTGGTTGATATCAACAGAGGGCAAGAAGGGCTCTGGAAATGGCTATGTTGGTAAAGAGCTTACAGCACAATCAAGAAGTTGATGAGGTCCTAATGTGATCTCCAGCATCGGGCGTACAAATGCAGGTGTGGGGGCTGGAGAGATGACTCAGTAGTTAAGAGCACTTGCTCTTACAGAGGACTTAGGTTCAGTTCTCAGCACCCACATGGCTTACAGCCATCTGTAACTTCAGTTCTAGAGGATCTGACACCCTCTTCTCTGTGGGCACCAGGCATGCATGTGGTACTCATACATGTAAGCACTCACATGTAAACATAAATCTTTTTAAAAAAATCCAGTTGCCTTGGCATACACTTGTGGTGATGGGGAGGCAGAGACAGGTCTTTGGAGCTCACTGTCTAGCCAGCCTAGCTTAATCTGCAGCCAATGAGAGACTTCCTCTCAAAACAGAAGCTGGACAGCTCCTAAATATTAGCACCCAAGGTTGACCTCTGGCATACACAAGGCATATGAATACACACACGATATTTATATTCTGTGGGAATTATTTTCAGGGACCTCAACTTGGCTGAAAGCAGGATTCTTGGCTGTGCCAAAAAAAAAAAAAAAAAAAAAAAAAAAAAAACCCTCAGGGACTTAGTAGGAAGCAGAATTAGAGTTCGTTATTTTTTGAGTTGGGGTCTGGTGTGGTCACAGGTGTAAGGATTCGGTTCATAGTTACGTCATCAGTCTACGACAGTGTCCCCTCTGTGCACCCCTCTCTTTCCGCTCCCCCTTCTTCTCTTTCCGCTCTCTCTCTCCCTCTCCCCCCCCCTCTCCCAATATAGCTCTAAAAAGGTAACTATGACTTATGATTCTTCCAACCAGCACTCTCCTCTGCTGGCATGGCTGCCGCAGGCGGCAGCCAGCCACAAGGAACAGTGCCACAGCGTAACCAACACTGGTGCCATGAGTCGAGGAACGACACCCCAGTCCCATCTACCTGCTCTTTTTATAATAAGGGAAAGTCTGGAAGATAAAACGCTGGGGCCTGGAGAAGAGCCTGTTGGAGCTTTTGGAAAGGTTTAGTGACAGGATGGAGGAGGGGCTCATAAGGTGAGCCCTGAGCTGCCTTGTATAAGGGGCGAGCAAGGAGAGAAAAAGATGGAACCCAAGACCGTAGGAAGCCAGCTATTCCTAGGAAAGAATCTCCTGTTTAGTAGAAGGGACTGCAAGAGACTAGATTAGACGCTTTCTGTCTACAGTAATAGCCTTATGGGTTGGAGTAATGGATAGACCCAAATAGGTGACCTGGGGAGTTGACAGCTGAACTTTAGAAGGAGATACCCTGTAACCAGGCTGGATAAGAAATTTAGGACAGTGTGTCAGGATGGCCGAGTGGTCTAAGGCACCAGACTCAAGCTCAGTTTCCCTGATTGGGGGTTCTGGTCTCCGTATGGAGGCGTGGGTTCGAATCCCACTTCTGACACAGGATTCTTTTTCTACCTCACCCCATTTTGGGAAAGATGTGTCGCTTTGAGCACATTCTTGACAAATATCGAACCACAAATTTTGCCGGGCTGTGGTGGCGCACGCCTTTAATCCCAGCACTCGGGAGGCAGAGGCAGGCGGATCTCTGTGAGTTTGAGGCCAGCCTGGTCTCCAAAGCGAGTTCCAGGAAAGGCGCAAAGCTACACAGAGAAACCCTGTCTCGAAAAACCAAAAATAAAAAATAAAAAATAAAAGAAATTTAGGACAGCAGAGGTGTTAGTTTGGCTAACCTGTAAGGATAGGCTACAGAGTAAAATATCAACATACTGTATTAGTTTAGAGCCAGGGAGAGACAGAGAAAGCAGGTCAGAGGCCAGAGCCTGACCAAATAGATGTGGACTGTCTCTGAATCCCTGTGGCAGAACAGTCCAGGTCAGCTGTGTGGACCGGTGAGTGTCAGGGTCAGTCCAGGTGAAAGCAAAGATATTTTGAGACTGAGGACTGAGAGGAATAGAAAAGAAGGCGTCTTTGAGATCTAGAACTGAGAAGTGAGAGGTTCCTGAAGGGATAGTGGACAGGAGAGTATAAGGGTTAGGCACTACAGGATGGAGGGGGACCACTGCAGAGTTAATGAGCCGGAGGTCTTGAACCAGGCGGTAGGTTCCATTAGACTTTTTAACTGCAAGTATGGGGATGTTAAAAGGTGAAGAGGTTAGGCGGAGCAGCTTTTTCCTGAGAAGGTCAGAAATGATAGGCTTAAGTCCTCTTAGGCTCTGGAGTGAGAGAGGGTACTGAGCTTGGGTATCTGGTAGGATTTTGCAGCTGGATAATAATAGGCTGATGGTGTCTAGCAATAGAAGGGTTTTGGGTATCCCAGACTTTTGGGTCTACCTGAGAGGCTGGCAAGGGAAAAGAACTGTTAGAGTCAGTAGAGTGAGTGGCTAGGAGAAGGAGGGGAGCTGCTGGCGCGTCTGGTTTGAGGCGAATGTATGGAGCGAAAGAAATGGACGCTCCTACCTTAGCTAGAAGATCCCTTCCCATTAAAGGTACAGGGCAGCTTGGCACCACTAAGAATGTGTGTGTGAGAGGGATGCCTCTGAAAATACAATTAAGTGGTGGTGTCTGAGGAGGTAGGTAAGGCTGTTCCCCAACCCCGACAATAGGGAGATGAGCAGGAGAGATGGGGCCCCCAAAACTCTCTCAGGACAGAGTAGGTAGCTCTGGTGTCCAAAAGGAACAAGATGGGGCGCCCATTTACTTTTATTATTACCCTAGGTTCCCTGTGTGAGATGGGAGTGGCTGGGGCGGGAACCAGGCATCGTCAGCCCTCGCTGTAGGCCAAGCCTAGAAAGTCAGCCGGAGGGTGGTCTTCGTCTGGTGTTCCTATGCCGCTAGGTGCATTAGGACAGTCAGCTGACCAGTGACCCTTTTGGCAACATTTTGGACAAGGCCTTGTCAGTGCCCTTGTGGGGCGGTGGTGCAAGCCCAGGCCCAATGGCCTTCTTTCCTGCACTTGAAACAGGGATCAGACAGCTTTCAGGGAGCTGGTCAGATAGTGTTTGCCAGCATCTGGCAGTTCCTTTTTTGGGCCTTCTCATCTCTCCCATGGTACACCTTAAATGCTATTGCCAGCACATCTGCCTGTGGAGTCAGAGGGCCGTTCTCCAAGTGTTTAAGTTTATCCCTAATGTTGAGGAAGCTCTGTGAGACAAAGTGGGTCATTAGGAGCTGCCTGCCCTCAGGGCTCTCTGGATCTAAGCTAGTGAACTGAAGTATAGCCTTGGTGAGCCGCTCTAAGAAGTGAGACGGATTTTCGTCCTTATCTTGAATTACCATTTTTTAGTATTCATAACACGCCCCCACGGTTGGGCATGTCCTGTGGACCTAGACACTTCCGCCTAGCCAGTTCCAGGTCAAAATAGCCATTTCTGGGTCAAGGCGTCTCACGTGACCAGGACCCCGTGGCATTGCATGGTTGCATAAAAGCATGCAACGCAACCATGTGATCTACGTGCATGCATGGAGTAGCCACATGAACATGTGTACACGTGTGCGACCCAGCCTTTATAAGCCGGCGCCATATTCCCGGCTTCTTTCTTCTTCTCCATGCACATGTCTCTTTAAGAGGCCTGAGCACCCCTGTCTTTCTGTCTTATCTTAACAAAACTCTTGGTAGTGGATTCTGACATTTCCTCTCAGGGTAAGAGCGCCGCCAAATAACCAACATTGGTGCCGTTCAGACTCAGATACACCACTGAGGACCTGCTGTGACCACTGCCACCTGCCGCCTCTTCCCCCATCCAGCGAGACTGGGAGACTGCGAGCACGCGTCCCTTGCCACCTCCACTGGACCCCCACACAGCTGCTGTCACCACAGTGAGTCTGCCGTTCTCATAGCTGTAGTCTGAGCTATATTCTTTGCGACGGACACCCCGGGGGTTGTCCTCAGGCTGTACTGGCAACGGCAGGCACATTTTCACTCCTGACAAGGAAGTAAATGGTGTCTAGGGTTCAATGGTGGACCAACTACAGTGCAGCCGAGCCCTCACCTTCCCTTGACGAAGAGGAATGGTGACTTGAGCTGATTCATAGATCTCTCTCCACTCTCGGGGATGCCTGAGATTGTAGTCTGATCCCGGTTTGTTATTTTAATTTTTTATTTTTCTCTCAGCTACAGCCATGGGACAAAGGGGCAGATCCATTTACCACCTACATTGGCAGATAGGGGCGGGCACCAGTAAACCTGGTCACATTACAGCGTAAACCTGGCTGCATAACAGCATCGTGGGAACTTCTGCCAACAGATAAAGTAAGAAGTTACTTTATCTCCAAGCTTTCTGCTAAAGCTCTAAACCCTTCTCCTTCCCCACTTCTGTGTCTCCCACTTGCAACCTTTTCTGTCTTAACTTCTGCCGGCAGTGGGCAGGTTCAAATGGGTGGGCTTGGGCGGTTTCTACGACTAGCCCTAACTCACCTTAACTCCACCCACTCATTCTCAAACAGCCTTGAGAAGCAAAGACAGGTCTGGAAGCGGCTAAGATCCATACAAATAAGTTTACAGTAGTCAGGATGGCTCTTAAGCCAAAAAATAGCTTATAGCCTCAGACAAGTCTTCCAAAAGGATCGGTTTATAGTCTGCCTACTGGCAGATCTTCCAAAAGCTGTCCTTAAGCCACCAGTCATCAGAAGGAAAAAAAAATTCAGGACATGGAGTAAAATTCGTCTCTTGTTCCCCAGACCTCCCCGACTAAAACTTAAGCATCTGGAGAGCAAGACTCCTGACCCCACAGGCAAGAGAGTCATCTGTGGCATTTAAGGTGTGCCAGGGAAGAGATAAAAGCCTGAAAACAAAATTGCCAAGTGCTGGCACTCACTGACTCCCAAAAGCTGTTGGGTCCTGTTTTAAATGAGGAAAAGGCCACGGGCTAGCAAATGCCCTGCCAGGCCATCAACAGCCTTGTTAAAAGTGCAGCCTAGAAAGACAAAGAGTCAGCTGACTGCCCCCAGGCATCAAGATGCATTGGTGCATCAAGCTAAGACCTCCAGCAGACCTAGGCTTGGCTACAGACATGGCAGGGAACCCAGAACACAACAGGGAAGCGATCTGTTTCTTTCCTTCTAGACACCAGAGCCACTGACTCAGTCCTGGGAGTTTTGGGATGTCACCTCTCCTTTATTGTTGGGTACAGAGGACAGCCTTACCACCTCACCAGATTTAATTGCACTTTCAGAGTTACTTAATGAAAAAAGATTTCCACCTAAAATAAGAGCTCATTTTTTCACTCCAGATCCACTGCCTGTGTTTCTCACATGCATACAGACAGGGCCCTGATCTTTGCCTTGTCCCTAATTCCAAAAAATAAATTCTCACACACCACAAGCTTTTCTCTTCCCAGTTCCCTGTTCTAACTCACTGTTCAGCTAATGATACAGGACCACCACAGAACCGGAGTCCAGAGACCATCAAGTAAAAAACTGTAACAGCTAAAAGGTATTTATACCCCCCAGACCCAAAAAAAGACTTTAATGTAAACATCTATTACTGTGAGATGCTTTTAACAATTGATCACCCGTCTCCTGGATGCCAAACTAATAAAGGAAACAGGTACTTTAAAATAGTTTGTCTCTGATAAAGCTTAACATGTTTCAAAATCCATAGGGACAGGCCAGATCTACCTCAGATAAATGTCAACATAAAATAATAATGATTCTTTTCTCTCTCTAAGTATTTTTTTCTGTGTCACCAGCATCTTGTCAAACAAAAAGTTCCCAGCCATAGCCAAGAGAGATACATGTCTCCAGAGCAAACGGATGACGGACAGCATCCCACAACGCCTGTCTACCTCGGAAAACTCCCCTTCTTCATTCCCCCCAGAGCCAACCGACGTCCAAAAGTTAGCTGGAAGCAGTTTTTGAGAGGAATGACGCCCCTAGTCCCATCTACCTGCTTTTTTATAATAAGGGAAAGTCTGGGATGTAAGGATTCGGTCCTTAATTACGTCATCAGCCTGCGACGGTGTCCCAGCCTAAAAAGTGGACGGGCCCTCTGTGCACCCCCTCTTTCCTTTCTGCTCCTGTCTGTCCTCTCTCCCCCTCCCTTCTTCTCTTTTTCTCTATCCCTCTCTCTCCCAATAAAGCTCTAGAAAGGTAACTATGGCTTGTGATTCTTCCAACCAGCACTCTCCTCCGCTGGCATGGCCGCCATTGGCAGCGGCCAGCCAAGAGGAGCAGCGCCACAGCGTAACCAACAATAGGCAGCCTTCAGACTCTCTATAGAGTTGTGTATGGCCTTGAACTTTAATCCTTCTGTTTTCACTTCCTGAGTGATAGGATTATAAGTGTATGCCACACATAAAGAGATAGGATTATAAG
>CABHPQ010171370.1:39890-60883 GCA_902168405.1 Peromyscus aztecus | reverse complement strand
AAGAATGTACATTAAAAGATACGGGTTGATTTAAGTTATAAGAGCTAGTTAGAAACAAGCCTAAGCTATCAGCTGAGCTTTCATAATTAATAATAAGCCTCCATGTCATTATTGGGGAGCTGACAGTCCTGATGAAAAAGTCCAACTACAAGTTAGCAAGTACGTCTGCTTGCCATTGCATGGGGCCTGGTACATGCTAAGCTTAGTAGAGGAGCCTTAAGCTGCTACCATGAGAACTGTTTCCTACTGAGCTCTTCTGACCCCCAGAGAAGGGAATAAAGAGGCTGAAGGAGGGGCAGCACCCCACATCTCAAGTCAAAGCCAAACTGCTGTGTGGGGCACCCAGTGCTGGGCAGCTGTTTTTCTAGGAAACATTGCCATCAAGTACCCACTGTGTCCCCTCAGTGAACACAGCTGTTGATTCTTGGCCATCTTCCCACCCTTGATAAGGGAGCCTTTAAAGTGACTTAAAGATAAGTCCTGCCTCCGAGCTGAAGGAGATCCGAATGGGGACAGGGCCATTCACTGGAGAAACAATACTCCACAGAGCTCCCCTCCTCCCAAACACACCACATACACTGTGTGTCCATAGCTGCTGCCCTGATGTCTGCCTGTGACCCACTGCAATACAGAAATGCCTCACCGAGTAAGCAGGCCGGTGGATCACTGCGGGACAAGGTCCACCCAGACCAATCCCAGAATCCACCACGGTGCCACAGTAAGAACACCCTCTTGTTCGGGCATTGTGGGTATTTGGGACCTTGCCATTGCTTGCTAACGAGAGTCCCTAAAGGCCAGACTGCTCAGCAGCAGAAAAGTGAAGAAAACCCCCACAGAGTAAAGCCGCCATGCAACTCTGCTAGAAGAATAGTCACCTTCATGGATGCTAAAACCCTAAGCCACCAGGAACACCAGAAACAATGTCATCAGCAAGTCGAAGACAGGCGAGTGTGTGTGGAGGCACCATACATGTTATCCCTGAAAGGTGGAGGCAATGATTATAGCTGGCAAGATCAAGTGGAAAGAAGAAAATGTTTCACTGTTTGGTTAAAAATAGCTATCTGAGCCTGCCTAGTGACCGGCACCTATAATCCCAACACCGAGGAGACAGATGCAGAGGGGCAAGATTTTGAGGCCAGTTTGTGCTATATAGCAAGACCTTGTGTCAACACCAACACACACACACACACACACACACACACACACACACACACGTGTGCACGTGCACACGCTCCTCTGAACCCATCATCGTGGCTCCCTGATCTAAAATGAAAGGCTTTTGAAATCCAAACATAGCTATGGATCCAGGTGTGTTTTACCTAGGTCTATAATTAAGGCATAGCCTCCTGCTAATACCCACAAGCCACTGTGTTTAGAAATAGAAGCATCGAAAGTTACAGTTTGCGAATCTTTTTCCGATCTTTCCGTACTGTGGCCCTCTGCCAGCATTCTGTCATTTAATCTATAAAGCTGACGTGACAGCTATACCAGACAAGAACTGCTTGTGGCAGGGGAAAATAACCAGGACATCAATCTGTCAGCGTCCTGCCCACACACTCATTGTTGGTTATTAATATTTGCTTGGGTTAAACTGCGACCATCATTGACACCATTAGTGCCTGCGACTAAGTGATGTATTTGAAGAGTCAAGCTTTTGGCATTTTGCAGCTGGGGCCCAAGGATAATCAAAATGCTCATAAACCCACACATGGTCCCAACAGCATATCCTCAAGATAACAAATAATTATGCCAAGACAATGAAACCACAAGTCAAACTCTGATGCATGACTTTCATTATCACATTTCAGGGCTATGGCCATTAACTTTCGTTAAAAGTGTCTCCAATTACTATTTGGAGGATTTTTTTTTCTGATGAACATTCAGTTACAGACAGTTTCTGATTTATGATGGTTCAACTTGATTTCTAGACTTTACAGTGGTATGAAGGCAATATGCATTTAATAGAAACCACTGGAAATTTGAGTGTTGGCATTTCCCTGGCTAGCCCTGTGAGGCACGGCTGTCTTTCAGGGCTGGGTAGCAGTCACAGACTGTGAAGTCTGTGGAGGAATGCTGGTTATTGACTTCTTCCCCGTGGCTTCCTTCTGTCTTACACAACCCAGGACCACTAGCCTTGGGGTGGTCCTGCCTACCGTGGGATGGTCCCCTCTTATATCAATCACTGATCAAGAAAATGCTCCCCCAGGCCAATCTGATGGAAGCAATTCTTTAATTGAGGTCCCCTCTTCCCAGGGGACCCTAGTTTGTGTCAGGTTGACAAAACTCATTAGCACACTCTGCTTCAAAGGAGTCCAACCAAGCTCAAACACTAAGAAGTCTTTTCCTAGGGTGGGACCACACTTCTGCCCAGGGACCCCATGACCGTGCTCTTTCCAATCCTTGAGGCAGGTAGATCTTTTCCCTTGTGTTATTCTAGATGTTCCCCCCAGAGACCCTCAGGACACCTGGATCTCAGGACTGTTTCATTCATGTCCAGTGCTAGCTGGCTCAGAATTCCCCGCAGCGCCAATGTCAAAAATCCTTCCTGACTTTCCTACGAGTCAGTTAAAACAAACAAACCAAAACCCAATAGAAAACCAGCATAGTAAAGGAACAATTACGGCTCACTGAGATGAAAACTGAGATATGAAAACATTGCACGTTCCACCCCCACTTACAAGGAAAGTGGGGATTAGGACTGCCCTGGAGTTCTTAACCACCAGAATGGGGGTGGGGGGGGAATCCAACCTAGTCTTCAGTCTAGTCAGATATCCAGCCAATCTGCTGGTAGTGGTGGTTCCTTTTTCTTCTGCCACAAATAAATTGTTTCTCCAAAAAATGCCACTCTGAGAGTCCACCTCTGGGGAATGACCCTGATACAGCTCTACAAAGGCCTTCAGAGCGGAGGGTGAAAGGCTGTGCAAACCTCAGTTATTAGCCTGGGCTTTTGCCTCCCCGGGAAGTTTTTCTGCTTATTATTCTGCTCCTTGGGTCACAGAGAACCGATTGCTTCCTTTGTTCCTTTTGTCCTACCCCAGCTAGAGTCTTTATTGCCAACTTTTTCTATTTCTTTCACTGCCTCCCAAAACCTTTCATTCTACCAGACCCTAAATACCCTGCTGGTTTAAGAACCCGGCCTTCAGTGTCTTCCTCCCCCGTCACTATCAGGCAAGATTAGAGGAAACAGCAGCTCCTTCCACCACAATGTCTGTGTTAAGTGTCTGTGTGTCCGCTTCCTTTCAGGGATCAATGGGACTTGTGTTCCTGCTTCCTCTCTCTATAGAGGCATTTACTTCTTCATCTCAGTGATGTCAAGTTGGGCCAGTGACAGGGAGGTGGCATTGGTTACTTCCAGTCAGAAACTCAAAGACCCATCCTGTCAGTCACCATCACAGCCATCTGCAAAGTTAGCCCCTGTCAGCAAGGGTTTTTCCCTTCAGCCTGAGCCCTGGCAAAAGGGTCCCCTAAAGCAGAGACATGAAGGGCTGTGTGACAGAGAGAAACGCGCCTTCATGGCCTGCGCCCCTCATATCTGCAGGATGCTGCCAAGCTTTCCAAGGGGTCTGTAAGTCCTAATTCACATCATCCTCTTTCTGTCCCAAATATCATCTTTGCTGTTGTAGAACCGTTTGGCTAAATAGAACTTTTCTCTCTTTTTTTCTCTTCCCTTTCTATCTTATTAGGAGAAAGCGCTTTTGTTGATGTTATTCATCTGGGTGGGCAGTGCAAGCATGTGGTGGTCAGAGAGCAAGTTCTGGAGTCAGTTCTCTTCTTCCACCATGTGGGGATTGAACTCTGATTTAGCAGCAGACACTTTTAACCACGGAGCAGTTTTGCTGACCCCTCCATTCTCTTTCTGAATTATCCAGTACAAAATCAATTATGTATAGCCAGGGAGGTCGCGGTTTGGTGACTAGAGAAGAAATGTGGTGGCCCAGAGTAGGAGGCCAAAACCTAAAGACGGACAGCACTTGACGAGATAAGTGGATACAGTATAGATTGTAGGCTCAATCTGCCCATCCCGAATTCATGTGTTGAAATTCTAACCTCCAAGACCCCGGTACTGGCAAGCCAGGGCTCTCAGAAGGTGATTAGGGCATGAGGGCAGGTGTAGCAGGAATCTTAAAAGTTCTTATTAATAAAATCAAACCTGAGGCCAGTTATTGGGGTGAATACTGGAAGATCAGAGAGACAGAACAAGCCACAGCTAACCTCACCTGGCCAACTTCTCAGCTGATCTTGTTTCCTCAGACTGGAAGCCTCTGAGTCCTCATATCCAAATGAATCTCAACTGAACTGCTGCTATAAGCCTGAAAGCTTAACCAGCCAAATGCTTCTACTTTCTGGTCCTCACACCTTATGTAACTTTCTGTTTTTTACCACCACTCCCTGGGATTAAAGGCTCACTTTCTGGGATTAACGGCGTGAGCCACCATGCTTGGCTGTATCCTTGAACACATGGATTTCTGCCTCTGGAATGCTAGGATTAAAGGTGTGAGTGCCACCATTTTCTAGCCTAAGTATCTAGTGGCTTTTCTGTTCTCTGACCCCAGATAAGTTTATTTGGGTGCACAATATTTTGGGGAACACAATACCACCACAGGCAGGGTCATCATGATTTTTGTTTGTTACAACAGCTCATGGTGTTTGTTACAACAGCTAGAACCAACTAAGACAGCATGCTTAAAAGTCCAAGGAAAATCAGAAATCACAATCTGATACACTGTTGAATTGAGTTCACCTTCAGAAAGGTTAGCAACACAGTGCTTATTCCTAAAGAGGTGGAGTCCTTCTTAGTAATTAAGAGTGCGCTTTCCTTTCGCCCACAGCTCAAAGGGGTTTTATACACATCTATTAAACTAATTTCCCAACAGCAGGATGCCACAGGGGTATGGCTTGATCTAATAATCCAGCAGCAGCAGGAAGAAATGTGATACACATGTGTAGAAAACAGGTCTCATCTCTTTGGGGTCATGTCACTTGGTGGTCTGTATACATTTGTCTCATTATCTTTTCCAATCTGGTTTTTATTTTTTAGGAGAAAAAGAAGCTTTGAATGTCAAAGTTTGGGGCTCATTTTGTCACAGTGGTTAATACACTTTTACATTTTTTTTTTGATTTATTTGTTTATTATGTATACAACATGCATGACCAGAAGAGGGCACCAGATCTTATTACAGATGGTTGTAAGCCACCATGTGGTTGCTGGGAATTGAACTCAGGACCTCTGGAAGAGCAGTCAGTGCTCTTAACCTCTAAGCCATTTCTCCAGCCCCCACTTTTACATTTTGTAACTACCTCAAGATAAAGGGCTCCCTCCCTCCCTCCCTCCCTCCTTCCCTCCTTCCCTTCCTTCCTTTTTCAGACAGGGTCTCACTATATAGCCCTAGCTGGACTAGAATTTGCTATGTAGACCAGGTTGACCTCGAGTTTTATTCACAGAGATTTATCTCCCTCTGCTTCCTAAGCTACCATACCTGGCTTAGGAATTTGACATCCATGGAGCAAAAAAATCCAGACCATGTGCTTTTATAGATCTGCATAGAGGCCCAGAGATTGACCGAGCTAGAGGAGGGGTGCCAGAGTGTGAGTGTCTTACCATTAAGGTTGTGGTTATGAAGGACCATGAATTTATTGTCTGTGGAAAAGAGAAATGAAAGCTCAGTGGTGACAGGAACGTCCATCCCAAACTGTTTCAGAGGAAGCTGTTTCTTCTAGGGACAGAGAGGGCACTCACAACCTGGACTCAGCTCCCGATCCTTTGATTCAGAGTTGGTCCTTGAAGGTTTAAGAAGTATCCTTGCCCCCATAGAATCTTCCCTCTCTGATTCTCAGGAAAATCATCTGTGAAAGGATACGCGATCCAAGAGAGAATCAGAGCGCAGCAAACTGAGCCGTCTGTAACCACCGTAACCAGGCGCTGAGCGCCTGTTTGGGATCACATGCTTCTCTGGAGCCCGAAAGGTCACGATGACAAGATGTGGCTCTGCTCTTTAGGCTAGGGGACAGACAAATGAGTCCCTGTGATTTGTGAAGTGAGCAAGCTACAAATAGATAGGAAAAAAGTAGGGGCTGATGAAGGCCGAAGGTCCAGGGTCGGGGTTCACAGAGGGTGCAGCCTTGAACCTGCACCGTGGAGGAAGCTCGAGAGGAGTGACAGGAGACTGGATCCAGAAGCTTAGAGTTTGTTTATTGCGATGATTCCTTCATATTGCTCTGGCCAGTAAAGTAGTGGTTTTTTTAAATGGAAAAGGGTAAAAATTCACCCCTCCCCAAAACATCCAACGGCAAATGACCGCAGTATCTAGGCAATACTTGTGCAGTGATGGACACTTTGCCTTCTTTTCTGTATTAGTTACTTTCCTCATCACTATCATGGCATACCTACCATGACCTATGCCACAGACACCCGGCAGAGGCAACTTCCTGGGGCAAAGACTGCTTTTGGCTTAGGGATTTCAGTGCACCGTGGTGGGGAAGGCAAAGCCACGAAGTTTGGTGTATATAGTGGTAGACATGAGACAACCAGGCTTCACGAGGTGGTGGAACAGGAAACAAGCGGTGTAACCACCATCAGCCCACCCGTAAGGACCTACTGTGGCCAGCAACCTCCCAAAACATCACACCAGCAGGGGACCAAGAGCTCAGACACGTGGGAGCTGTGGTGGGCTTCCTATTCAGATAATCACATTCCCTTCTGGGAATCCTAATACAGGACTGTACTCATACTGCATATTTACAGCTCTGCACCTTATCCCTTCTGCAAATGATTCTGTCATTAATTAACTTAGGAAATCAATTATTTGATAGCATCTTAATGTTCCACCAAACAGACTTCTTTGTAAGCATTATCTATTACGGATTTTACTCCATGTTTTTGGACACACAAAGGATGTTTCTGTGTGTAACCTTTTTTATGTTTTAGAAGTTGAAATCCTGGGTTAAGGTTTATAAAAATTATTAGCGTGCTTGATAACTATCTATATTGCTTTCTAGACAGTGTGCCTGCACCAATTTAAATTACCCTTATCAGTCTATGACAGTGCCTTAGTTACTAAACCCTTATCAACATGGCAGAGAATTGTTAAAAATAGGTTTTCATAAAATAAGTTTTCATTAAAATGAACTAATATTAGATGCACCACTCACTGAAACGGTATCACTTTTTAATTTGACAGGAAAAGTCTGCATTTCTTTCTCCCTAGTAAAATTAGGTGTGTTCTTACACCTACTAGATGGTTGAGCTCGGTTCTGGGGACTGTTGGCTCTTATCAGCTGTCTATCAAAGAACAATTGGTCTTTAAAAGTCAGTGTATTTGCTAGGTGTTGATGGTACATGCCTTTAATCCCAGCACTAGGGAGGCAGAGGCAGGCGGATCTCTGTGAGTTCAGGGCCAGCCTAGTCTACAGAACAACTTTTGAGACAGCTAGGGTAACACAGAGAAACCCTATTTCAAAAAAAAAAAATTATTAGCTGCAAACATTCCCCCAGTGTGTTGTTTCTTTCTATTTTCTATGTGATGTACTTATGGACAGTCAAGGCTTTGTGGTCAATTTTTTCGTGTTTCACCAATTTTTTCAGTCTTTTTCTTTGTGAGTTTCTTCAGATAGAATTTAAAGCAGTCTGAGGCTAGACTTGGTCGCACAAGCTTGTTATCCCAGGTATGGGGGGTTGGGGGGGGCACTAAGGCAAGAGACACCAGTCTAAGTCCTGCCTGCTGGAGCTATGGATTAAGCTCAAGGCTGTCGTCTAATGAGAACCTGTCTTGAAGAGCTTTGACAAAAGGACTGGGCCTTTGGTTAGTGGTAGAAGGTTTCCACAGGCTAGTGAGAAGCTGTTGTTCAGCTGGATGTTTTCCAGCTATCTTCTTGATTTCCATTTTAATTCCATTATGTTCAAGGATTATTACTAATGTGATTTCTAGAGCCCTAAATTTGGTAAGGTGTGTTTTACGGACTAGAATGTGTGTCCTACTTTTGCCAAATCAAGCATTCTTTACCTGTTGGTCCTCCTCTCCAGCCCTCCACCTTCCTTTTTAACATGGAGTCTCTGACTGAACCTGGACCTGGAGCTCAACGATTCCGCTAGGTGGGCTGGCCATGGAGTTCCAGAGATCTGCCCACCCCTGCCTCGCAGAGGTGGAGATTACAGATAGGTCACCACAGAGCACACGTGAAGGTCAGAGGGCAACTTTCAGGAGCTGGTTGTCCCCTTGCACCATGTGCCTATGGGTCCTGGGGAGCAAACCAAGCTATCAGACTTTGTGCCGGGCACCTTCACCCGTGAGCTGCCTCACGAGTCCATCAACTGATGGAGGTCAGTGGTAGTGCAATCCTCCAGCGCTCTAACGTGTCTGAAAGACCAGTTACTTTCCATACACAATGATAGCTTGTGCATTCTGCCTAAAAAGCATTAGTTAAATGATCAAATAAGAAAATCCTTTCAAAAATGCATTTGTTGGGGCTAGAGAGATGGCTCAGCTGTTAAAAGTACATACCGTTCTTTCAGAGGACCCAAGTTTGGTTTCTAGACCCATGTCTGGCAGTTATACTCACCTGTAACTCCAGCTCCAGGGAATCTAACACTTTCTTCTGGCCTCCACAGGTACTACACATGCACATACACACACACACACACACACACACACACACACACACACACACACACACACCAAATAAAAATAATTTCTAAATGGGTTTGTTTCTAAGGCCAGGAGCATGCAGTTGTTTTATACATACAAGAGTAGCCACAGAGCCCGGTCTGAGGAGCAGAGTCAGCAGGGAATGACTCAGGAGGCAGTGTGACTCTGCTTCCAGACACAGTGACCCCAAGAGCGTCTCAGAAGCGTAACAGGAAGTTCATGTCCTCTGCCCAGAGCGCTTTCCCTTTATCCCGCTGATGTCTGTGCGTCTGTCTAGTTAAGCTGCTGGGTTTACACGTCTGAACAATGTCACACTCTGTCATGAAGCCCTAAAGGAATTTCACAGTTCCTTCATACCTTACATCCTCCTACTTCAGTCCAAATTTGGTGTACAACAACTGTCTGGTAGCTCTGGGAGAGTCTTTTACAAGACACACGGACTCCATAAATGGAAGGTATTGCTTATATTCCTGCAAAATTCAATCTCCAGCAAAACTATACTCATCAAAGCTGCAATGCCCTGGCTTAAAGACAAATGTACCAATCAATGGAATAGAATTGGGAATCTAGAAATAAAAATGTTTTTAAAAATGGAAAAACTGGGGCTCAGTTTTCACTGACATGGCTCAGTGGTTAAGAACATGTACAGCTCTTCCAGAGGACACAAATTTGGTTCCCAGCACCCTCATTAGGCAGCTCACACTACCTTTAACTCTAGCTTCAGAAAGATCAGACACCTCTAAGAACCTGCACACATGCTCAAACACACATGCACATCCATACACACACGTAGGCATACATACATGAACACATACACACATACACATAGACGTAAGCACACACGCATGCATACATGCACACCCCAATGGGATAGAAGAGGCAAATGAATAACTTCCAATGGTGAAAGCTGGAACAACTGAGCAACAAGATGAAGGCATATTGAATTGTACGACCAATCATGAAACAAACATCCCTGCTTCCATACAGATGCGAACAAAGGAAGCAGCAGTGACAGAGACGATGTGCAGAATTCTGATAACATCCTGAGGTGGCACACAACCCCTGAGGTCTTACTGTGGGCTGTGCATGGTGACTTCCTTGCAGAGTGTTGTCTGGATGACACAGGTGTCGGGGAACAAACCAGCAGACTGGAGATCAGGAATCCACGAACAGGATCAATATTAGGTTTTGCCAGCTGTGTGTAGTAAAAATGGCATTACACCTATGCCGTTTTTTCCTTAAAACACGTAACCCCAGTCTAGTCATGGGGGAAAACCCAGAGAAAATCCAACAGTACATTCTACAGAATCCTTGACTGCCACTCCAGAGAGGGGCTGGGGGAGTACAGTGGTTCAGCATGTGCTAAGCACCCCACAAGTCCTGGACTCAGTCCCCTGCAGCACACAAAACCAGCCCCAGCCCCAAAATATCCTTCATGCAAACTACCAAGATCCCTGAAAACAAAGATCTGAGCATGTTACAGACAAGAGGAACCTAGGAAAGCACAAATACAATGTGGCATCCTAGACTCTGGAACAGAAAAAGGGTATGAAGTGGGGTGTGGTGAGGTGGGGGACAAGCTAAATCTTAATAAGACTTCAGTTAGCAATAACACACAATAACTGCCTGGTAATTACAAATATACCATACTAATATATGATGTTAATCGTAGGGGAAATTAGGTTGGCAGAGTTTCTGTAAATCTAAAACTGTTCTAAGGGGAAAGGTTTATATTTAAAAAAACAGGGCTGGTGCCATGGCTCCGTGGGTAAAGGTTTCTACCACCAAGTCTAATCTAGGACCTACATAGTGGAAGGAGAGAACTGACTTCCAAAAGCTGTCCTCTGAGCTCCACAAGCAAGCCCTGGCGCACATAGGCACATGCACGCACACACACACACAAATACATAAATGTGATGATTTTTTAAAAAGATATAATAGTCTTATAAACAATACAAATTTAAAGTGGACAAAGATTTGAGTACACCTTTATCTAAATGCAATCTATAAGAAAGATGTTCAGCCGGGTGGCACACCTTAAATCCCAGCACTCGGGAGGCAGAGCCAGGCGGATCTCTGTGAGTTCGAGCCCAGCCTGGGCTACAGAGCAAAAGATCCAGGGCAGGCACCAAAATTACACAGAGAAACCTTGTCTTGAAAAAACCAAAAAAGAAAGAAAGATGTCTAGCCCCGTTGTCAAAAGGGACTCGCAAAGCCAAGCCACAGTGAGTTGGTTGCCAAGCACGGTAGCAGCATGGCTGTAAGAGAAAAGATACAGAAAAGATACACAATGAGGAGCATCAGTCAAGACAGGGGCACATCGGAGACCTGGACGGTGCTGGAGGGAATGAGAAGAGCACAGCCCATTTTTAAAAAGTCTGTTAGATCCCCAAAAGCTAAAACATAGAGATGCTACAGAACCCAGCAGTTCAGCCAGGCATGGTGGTGCACACCTTTAATTCCTGCAACCAGGAGGCAGAGCCAGCTTCCTTTCCCTTTTCCTGCTTGAAGTCTATGAGTTCAAGGCCAGCCACAGATACCTAAAGAGACCCTGCCTCAAACAAACAAAACTCAGCTGTTTCACTCCTAATGCTCAAGAAAATTAATAAATGCATCATGAACATGAATATTCAGAATTATTCATAGTCACCCCAAAATGGTAGCAAACCAAATATCCATCAACTGATCAGAAAATAGTAGAAATCTGGTACCACCACAAAATCGGATATGAAAAGCTAAAGAGGAAATGAAGTGCTGATGTACGCCACTCACATGGGCAAAGCTTGAGAATGCTGTGCTCAGTTAGAGGAACTGGGCACAGAGGGCTGTGGACTGTGATTTTTGTTTATATGAAATGCCCAGCTTGCGAATCCATAGACACACAAACTAGATTCGTGGTGATCAGAGGCTAGGGCCAAACAGGATGGGACTGTCGGCTAATGCTAATGTGTACAGGATTCCTGGGGCAAGTGAAATTTTCTGGGTTAAGTGGCACAGCTTTGGGAATATACCAACTCACCTAGCCGTGGGTTAGAAATTAATGAGTCAAGTGACATAGCGGACTTTATTCCATTTTCTTCCTACGATGTGAAGATCAGACATATGCGGTTTGTAGAGAAACTGAGGCATAGAAAGGGAGCATCTTGAAGGGCAACAGTCCTGCGCCTGGTTTAGGCAGAGCTGGTGTCAACCCCTTCCAGCAGAAGGGAACGCAAGGTGAGGTGAAGACTGTCCCCTTAGGACGGGGTGTGCAGGTCCAGCTGCTCAGAGTCATTTTCATTCACAAAAGCAATTACATCCAGCAATTGACATTTTAGTATCAATTACCACATATGGTAGTGAGGAAACTCCCTTTGTACTCCCACTCTTATAAGAGCCGGGTGTGGAGGTCTAAGTCCGTGAGTCCAGCACTCAGGAGGTGGAAGCAGGGGGATCAGGAGTTCAAGGTCATCCTAAGACCCCGTCCTAAACAAACAAGTAAAATCAAACTAAATCTCTCCTCAGCCATGTTAGAAATAAAGTCTGAAGGTTCAGCTGCACATGAACAGAGACCACCAGATCCCTGATAACATCTGCAGGCCTAGCTACCCTTCCCCATCCGTCTCTGCTAAGCTCTACTCACGCCGCCAAAGTAGGAGTTTAGACAAGAGCGTTGCGAGCGGCCACGCTTGTCTGCAAGGCCGTGCACTGCGTGAGCTTTAAAACGCAGAAGATGTAAAATGGAGGGATGAACCCACACATAGCTTTCGTTGAGAAAAAGACATACATAAATGACGGTGAGAAATGTAGAGCCCAGGTGACGTGTAAGACTGCACGCTTCTAGTTTTCAAACACGGGGGAAGGGTCCTGTGTTTGGGTTTATAGACTGTTCTCGATGGCAGAGCAGCACGTGTGCCTTGCTTCCACCTCTCTGTCTCCAGGACTCTTATCCTGAAGTGAGGGTCTTTGTCTCCCACAGCAGGAGAACAAGCGAGGCAGAGTCTAGGCTGAGATAGTCTCCGCTCTGACAACACTTCCTGGGTGCTCCCTGAGCCTCTCTCTGAGCTGCTGAAAAGAAGCACACCCGGTGCTGGGGGCATCGCCTTCAACTCTGCTCACAGCACGGGTGGGGGGGGGGGGGGGGGGGGTGCTTCCGGGTGCTACCTTGTTTACTCTGTCTCCCCCACAGCCTTCCCCACTTTCTGCCTCTCCTTAGTCTCCAACAAATTGTATGTTCACTCTCACAGATGAACTCTCAACGTCTTTCCAACCAATCTACCTAGTCTCTCTGTGCCTCAGTCTCTCTCTCTCTCTCCCCTTACATTATGCCTTCCTTTCAATGGAGTCCATGAGTGTGTGAGTGTGGTGGTTTGAATGAAAATGGCCCTCATAGGTTCATATATAGAATGCTTAGTCACCGTGGAGTACAACTCTTTGATAGGATTAGAAGGATTAGGAGGCATGGGCTTGTTGGTGGAAGTGTGTCACTGGGGTGAGCTTTGAAGTTTCAAAAGCCCTGGCTCAAAAAGCAAAAGCAAAAAAAAAAAAAAAAAAAAAAAAGCCCATAGGAGGCCCAGACCCTCCCTCTGCCTGAGGATCAGGATGTAGCTTTTGGCTACTTCTCCAGTGCCACCGATGCTGACATGTTCCCATCAAGCCCCTGCCATAATGATAATGGACTAAGCTAGCTTTGGCGGCCATTGGACACCTCCCTCATGATAAATCCCTTCCTTAGAATTTAAACTACTACATGGAAAGGTGGAGGTGTCTAGGCTGGATTGAGGCTGTTAAGGGAAAACTGCTTCTACCTGGAAGAAACGTCTGGCCCTGGGCAGAGACCAGCAGTCGAAGCAACCCGAAGCATTATATAACACTGTGTCCTCCTTTTAAGAGCTAACCAGCTGAGCCTGTCAATCATCTAACCAGGAGTCTACAACCAAGTCCACCCAGCTTCAAGAAAATTTGATCCACTTACAGACGTGCTAAGAAAGGGGAGGACTGATTATCACTTAGTGATAGCATATTGTGGTGGTTTGAATAGGAATGGCCCCCATAGACTCATGTGTGAATGTTCGGTCCATAGGGAGTGGCACTGTTAGGCAGTGTGACCTTGTTGAGGTAGATGTGGCCTTAGAGGAAGTGTGTCACTGTGGAGGCGGGTTTTCGATCTCACATATGCTCAAGCTACACCCAATGTGGTACATAGTCTTCTGCTACCTGCAGATCAAGATGTAGGACTCTCTGCTCCTTCTCCAGCACTATGTCTGCCTGCACGCTGCCATGTCCCACCATGACAATAATGGACTAAACCTCTAAACTGTATGCCACCCCAATGAAATGTTTTCCTTTATAAGAGTTGCCATGGTCACGGTGTCTCTTCGCAGCAATAGAAGCCCTAAGTAAGACAGTGTGCTTATTTCTCTTTTTCTATCTCCTTTTCTTTCAGATACTGGCCAAAAGCCTAAATGTGCTTCCCCTGGTGATCTGAGCTTTTTCATTTTTTTCTCTGAAGCATCCCCGCCCTGAGGCCAAGTCTCTGCTCCCCAATGTCCCCTGCAAAGGGAATGGCTTCTTCCCTTCCTCTTTCCCATTCCCCTCATCTGGGCAGCTGCTCAGATTTACATCTTGTCTTCCCTGTTTTTATTTTTTCTCAAACTTTTAATAAAATTGCACTTCTGAGTCTGTTTTTCAATTCTCTTATTAACAAGGCTAAAAACCCAAAAGGGAGCCTTGGTTTTCTTGATAGCAGTGATATCTCTAGGATGTTTCTAGTCCTTCTGCAGTTTTTAGTTCCCGTTTGCCCATCAAGAGAGTATAAGGCTGGGGGTGGTGGTGGTGGCAGCGGCGGTGGTGGCGGCGGCGGCGGCGGCGGCGGCGGCGGCGGTGGCGCACACCTTTAATTCCAACACTTGGGAGGCAGAGGCCAGAGGATCTCTGTGAGTTTGAGGCCAGCCTGGTCTACAGAGTGAGTTCTAGGACAGCCAGAGCTATACAGAGAAACCCTGTGAGAGAGAGAGGGGGGGGAGGGAGGGAGGAGATGGGTTTAGGAGAGCACCTTAAGGAAGATCCTGGGATATGTGGTCAGAATAACCCATTCTCCACACTTGCAGCTCTTTAAGATGGGCAAATAACCTCTAAGACATTCTGGGAGAAGTCATGGTGGGCAACATTTATGACATACAAGAATGTCATAAATTCTGTATGTCTGTGGGCTACAGGGAGCATCCTCTCTGTGCTGGGGTTGACATACAGCTGTGCTGACCACGAACAAAAGGCAATGTGGATCAACTCTGGTTCTTCTGTGGGTTTGCAGATGGACTTGTCCTCAAGGACATTGACCAATGACACAAACATAGTCCTGCTCCGTAGCTCTCACCTGGACTCTGCTAAGCCAGTGTTCAGGACCAGAGAGACAGAGATTTTTAAGTTCTCCTGCATAATAAACCCTATAATTCATTGGATTTGTTTACTTCTTTTACTAATTTTCATAACCTTTTCTAGATCCCCATATTTCTAATAGTCTCTCTAAAGTGCCAAGCCAAGTATATATTTAAAACAGATCCTATAAATAGGTCATGAGGGGCAGCCAAGTGAAATGTCACCGAGTCAACGCGGCACCAAGAGAACATTTGAAGGATAATTGACTCAAAGTGCTTCCTTGACGGGCTGAGGCAATGTTGAAATAAATTTAATGTTCTAAATTCAAACAAGGCAATTATGACAAGTACCCCCTCACTGCCCCCTGCCCTTCACTTTTCCCAGGGAAACCAGCTCCTCCCTGACTGGATTTGTCTACTTAAATAGCAATATTTAAAAGAAAGCCTCAGAACACCAGCTGGAAGGATCCTTCCCTTGGACCAGTTAGTCATGTGTCTCCCAGGGCTCCAGGTATCCAGGCAGGGAGGTCATTTACCCATCTCCTACCTTGAAAGAGTGGCTGGCTCCTAGGCCAAAGGAATTTTGTGACATCAGATCCATATGAGCTGGTATTTTATAAAGTTGGAATTCAACTAGCTCTTTATTCACATCTTTTCTAAAGGTATGGCGCTAAAACGTTAAGACTTTATTTTATCATCATAATAAGTGATAGTTGCTTTCAAGTATGTTCTATTTTATCAAAGTTGAATGGTTAGGAACCCTCCCTCCATGTCCAATTTTACATGTGTATTTCATTGACCCAGGAAATACAATAACTCAGGCAACATTGGGCTGAAATACCTGCTAAAGGGGTACCTAACATGGTAAAATGTGTTCAGAAGATGTCATTATGGTTCACTGTGCTTCAAATGAACAGCAAAACTTACAGTAGACTGGCTTAGTGGGTATCCAAACGATTCTTTATTCTCTTTGTATATGTGTGTTGTATGTACCTGTGTAGAGACCCAAGGTCAACATCAGCTGCCTTTCTAAATCACTCTACTTTTTAATGGTTTTTAATCTTTTAAACGGTTTTTTGCATTTATTAATTATACATAATAAATGTTAATATATATTAACCACTTATAATAATAAGTTTCACTATGACACTTTTATACATTTTCTTTTTTTTTCTTTTTTTTTTTTTTTAGTTTTTCGAGACAGGGTTTCTCTGCGTAGCTTTGGAGGCTGTCCTAGATCTCGCTCTGTAGCCCAGGCTGGGCTCGAACTCACAGAGATCCACCTGGCTCTGCCTCCCGAGTGCTGGGATTAAAGGCGTGCACCACCACAGCCTGACTTCATGATGTATTTTGATCATATTCATCTGCTACCCTTTCTTATCATTCTCCCTTTTCCATTAATCCATTTTCTCTTCCCAACTAGCTACTCTTCTATTTTCATGTCTTTGTGTGTGTGTACATGACTGCAGATACCCTTGGAGGCCAGATGATGCCAAATGCCCTGAAGCTGGAATTACAGGTTTCCAGTGGTGAACCACTTGATATGGGCGCTGGGAACCAAACTCCCATTCTCTGCAACAGCAGTAACACATTTAGTGGTCCTTTTAATAAGACCATCCCTCACAGACCTAGGTATTTAAACACATGGTCCTGAACTGCTGGTGCTGTTTGTGAAGGACAGAAGCTTTGCTGGAGGAAGTGCATGGGGCGGGCGGGCGGGCGGGGCTTTGAGAGTTTGTAGCCTTGCCCACTTCCAGTCGGCAGTCTGTCTCTGCTCTGTGATTGCAGATGTGCCCTCTCAGCTCTCCGCTGCTGACAGCTCTCCAACTCCTTTTTTTGTTTGTTTTTTCGAGACAGGGTTTCTCTGTGTAGTTTTGGCGGCCTTACTGGAACTCACTATGTAGACCAGGCTGGCCTTGAACTCAACTCACAGAGATCCGCCTGCCTCTGCATCCAGAGTGCTGGGATTAAAGGCGTGCGCCACCACCGCCGACTTGGCACTCCTACTCTTAAGGGCTTTCTCTGGAACCATAAACCAAAATAAACTTTTTCATAAGTTGCTTTTGGTCATGGTATTTGTCACAACAGAAGAAACTAATACGAACTCTCACTCACTGAGACATCTCTCCAGACCCTGGTTTTGTTGTTGTAGTTTGTTTTAATTTTTATTTTGTTTTAGGACAGTCTTGCTATATCATCCTGATCTTGAACTTGTGATTCCCTGCTTCAGACTCCCTGGCTCAAGGATTACACATGCGCACCTCTCAGTCATCCCCTTCGCCTTTTGCTGGTTGTGGGGTTCTAACTGTCTCACTGCTAATGCATTTTTCTAAATGCCAATGAGGTTTCTCATAGATTTTTGTATGAGCTTCCGCTTTATAAAGCTGGTCAGGCCTTTTGTCCATCTTTCTTTCCTTCTTTCATTTTTATTTGTGCGTGTGGGGATGTGTAAGGATGTGTGTGGTGTGTGCATACATACCCATGGATTTTAGAGACTATCCAGTGTCCTGCTCTCTCCTTCCCCACCATCACTGAACCTGGAGCAATGCTAACAGCTAGCAAGCCCCAGCAATCCTACCTCTGCCCCGACAGCTCCAGGGTCACAGGCACACTCAGCCACACCCAGCTTTTCACGTGGGTTCCGAGGGATCTCAGGTCACAACAGGCACTTGCCCAGAGCCATCTCAGCACATCCACCTCTTCTGGCGTCTTGAAACATGTATCCCAGTCTAACCTCAAACTTGCTATGTAGCTTAGGATGACCTTGAACTCCTGATTCTCCTGCCTCTTCCTCCCAAGTGTTGATATTTATAGGTGTCTTATGGATTTTGTAAATTCTGGATTTTGTTGTTTTGAATTAGGATCCACTCTCCTCTGCCTCCGGAAGGATTGGAAAAAGGCTTGTACTACCTCACCTGGCTTTAGAAGAGTTCTTGTTGTTTTGTTTGTTTGTTTTTTGAGACAGGGTTTCTCTATGTAGCCCAGGCTGACCTCTAACTCAGAGACCTGCCTGCCTCCTCCTCCTCCCAAGTGCTGGGATTAAAGGCATATGCCACCACCGCCTGGCTTGTAAGAGTTCTTCTTTGGGTCTGATTATATGTCCTTGATTGGGTATCTGTACCAACGGTTTTCCTTTGTTTACTTTTTACCTATCTTAGTGGCCTTTTATAAAATGAACACTCTTAATATTAATATTTTCAAATTAATTTTTAACATCAGTGTTTCTGTCTCTTAAAAAAACTTTCCCACTGCCAACAGCCATGAAGATGCTACCTTCTCAAAGCCTCATTGTTTGGCCTTCCATTTTCTTCTATATCATACTGAAGTTGCTTTCTGTTTATGAACAATTATGAGTTTGGGCTCAAATTTTTCCATGCAGTATCACATTTTGCCCAAGCCATTTGCCGAAAAAGCTATCTTTCCCCCACTTCACAATGTTATTTTTGTATAAATCAAGTGTTCATAAACACAACAGTCTCTTTCTGGACTTTGCATTCTATTCTATTGGTTTATTTTCTAGTTTTGTACCCAAAACTCACCATTTTAAAATTCCCACTATGTTAAAATAAATCCCAATGCTTGGCCAAACAAGTTCTCTACACAAGTTCTTTTTCAGGAGTGTCTTGTCTATCCTTAAATTTTTATTTCCATATATAATTAAATCACTGTTACTCTGCACAATTTCCATCACCATTTTGATTAATATTGCATTGAATTTTATATTTTAAAGTAAGGGAATTTAGCCAGCACCCGTTAAACACAGTAGGCAGTACTTCAGTCTCATAGCCCCAAAGGTCGCAAGGAAAAAAGGGAATTTTATATTAGAAAAAAAGAACTAAAGATAAAACAGCTAAGCACAAATCTTCAGAAGTTAAGAACTAAAAGGAAAGGAATGTAAAGATAAGAGAATGAATGGGGCAAAACAAATATACAAGAGTGTTGAGGAAGCAAATGTTGGTTCTTTATTAATAAAATTGATGAATCTGTTGGATCAAATCAAGATGAAAGCATGGCAAGAGGAGAACTTCGGGTGATCCCACATCATAGTCTAAAACACTAACAAAGATAAGCAGATGAAAATCTGATTTAAATGAACAAATGTCAAGAAAAAATGCAATGTAACAAATGTGTAAAAGCAAAGGTCCTGTTGCCAGTGGAGTAAGAGTCCATCATTACGAATCCACCACACCTGGAAAAGGTAGGTATCCAAGCCTCTGCAGAGGTAGCAAAATGAGTTGTTTCAAACATTCAGGCAGAAATAATCCCAACCATCCAAATTCTTCCGGAGAATAGAAAATGAGGAAAAACTTACAACTTTGTGGTGGTTTGAATGAGAATGGCACCCATAGGCTCATATATTCGAATGCTTGTTTCCCAGTTGTTGGAACTGTTTGGGAAGGATTAGGAGGTAGGACCTTTTGGAGGTGTATCACTGGGGGCTGGCTTTCAAAATAAAAGAAGTTTTCAAAGGCCCTCACCGCTCCTCTCTTCCTCCTGCATGCAGACAAAGATGTAAGCTCTCAGCTACTGCTCCAAAATCATGCCTGCCTGCCTGCCTGCCTACTGCCATGCTTCCTGCCGTGATGGTCATGGACTCTAGCCCAAATAAACTCTATCTTCTTTAAGTTGCCTTGGTCATGGTGTCTTATCACAGCATAAGAAAAGTAACAAACACAAACTCATTCTGTAAACATAGTAAAATTAGGCAAAAACCCAACAAGAGGCCAGCAAGATGGCTTAGCATGTAAGGGCATTTGCCACCAAACCTGATAACCTGAGTTTGTTCCTGGGACCAATATGGTGGAAGGAGAGAACTGACTCCCCAAAGTTGTGCTCCAAGGCACATGTACACACACAATAACAACAACAACAATAAAATGTCGCATGCATACAATACACAGATATTCATGCAGATAAAACACCCATAGACATTAAATACACCATACATACATACATGCATACATAAGTTAAATGTTGATCTTGACTTTAGGGAAGAAATATAAGTTTTCAGTAATAATGAAGGAAAATTCTTTATAGAAAAATGCCATCTAAGACACGGAGAAGGAATGATTTAGTCCTTTATCCAAGTCTTCATGGCATGATTCAGACAAGAATGTTCATGTAAACAGAGGTGGAGCTTTCTGTCCTGTATGCCCCAGTCACTGGCAGTCACTTCCCAAATTACCATTCAGAGGTTTATATTAATTATAATTGCTTGGCCAATGGCTCAGGCTTATTACTAGCCAGATCTTACATTTAAATTAACCCATATTTCTTATCTATGCTTTGCCACGTGGTTCATGGCTTGTCACCTTATTTTCTACATATCTTGCTTCCTTGGTGGCTGGCTGGCGTCTGCCCCAACTCTGCCCTTTTTCATCTCCATCCTTAGTTTGATTGTACTGCCTAACATTATTCTGCCTCACCATTGGTCAAACAGCTTTATTATCAACCAGTGAGAGCAACACATATTCACAGTGTACAGAAGCACATCCCATAGCATGCTCAAGCACTAGGTAAGAAGTCACTGGAGAAGACAGAGACACAGCAAAGCACCACCCCACAGATTGCCTGCTTATTTCAAAGAAAAACACAAGTCCACAGTGCAGATTGTCTGAGCCAAGGGATAAGGTTCCAGGGTATGAGCCTGTTGATGACATACTATGTGACAGGCAGCACCAACTAGGAAGCTTAATGTAACCCTTGCAAACCTTAAGCTGGTTATGTACCCCACTGGAAATAAACTGGAGATGGAGCAACAATTTAATGACTTGGAAGATCCTAGGCAATGTGAAATAGTAGCGCTGTTATGACATAGAGACCAACAGAAACAAGATTTTGAAAACAGAAAATAAACTGCCAATAGTATTCATATCAAGTAACCAAAGTTCAGTACTTTACAATATCTGCTATTACTCATTTGTTTCTATATGGTTCTAGAAGTAATGTGTAGTCAAACATGGTGGAACATGCCTGAAATCCCAGCAGTTAGGAG
>CABHPQ010171370.1:21924-39790 GCA_902168405.1 Peromyscus aztecus | reverse complement strand
CAGGAAGGAAGGAAGGAAGGAAGGAAGGAAGGAAGGAAGGAAGGGAGGGAGGGAGGGAGGGAGGAAGGAAGGGAGGGAGGGAGGGAAGAAGAGGAGGAATGGGGAGCAAGTAGGATGAAGAGAGGGAGGGAGGGAGGGAAACTGAGAAAATGAATGTATAAAGTGAACAGCTGATCCTTTACATTATCAACAAGACAAACACTGAACATTAAAACTGCATAGTTTTATTTATATATATAAACCATTTAATAACACTTAGAGTTTAGAGAAATTAAAGTTTCAGGAAATTAAACTTTTACTTAAATTTCTACTTAAACTAAAACATTCATTATATTCATGTTGTATCGTAATTTTAACCAATTTTTAAGACATTTATTATGTACGCAGTGTTCTGCCAGCATGTTTACCTACATGCCAGAAGAGGGCACCAGATCTCATTATAGATGGTTGTGAGCCAACATGTGGTTGCTGGGAATTGAACTCAGGACTTCTGGAAGAGCAGCCAATGCCCCTAACCTCTGAGCCATTTCTCTAGCCCTTTTAACAATTTAAAGGAACTTTTTGAAGGTGCTGGAGAGATGGCTCAGTGGTTAAGAGCACTAGTACCAGATCCAATTTCCAACATTCACATGGAGGCTCACAGGAAGCCCTAACTCTAGTCCCATGGGATCCAATGCCCTCTTCTGATATGCAGACAAAACACAAGTGATTTTTTTGAAAAGACAATTTTTTGAAAACATGAAAATGAATACTCAATTTTCATCTTTGACGAATATATTTCAATGTACACAAGTACAGTGATTTGAATAAAAATAACTCCCATAGGCCCATAGGGAGTTGCACTAGTAGGAGGTGTGGCTTTGTTGGTGGAAGTGTGTTTGCGGGCCTTGAGATCTCAGAAGCTCAAGCCAGGCCTAATGTGTCTGTCATTCCCTGTTGCCTGTGGATCCAGATGTAGAACTCTCAGCTACCTTTCCAGCACCATGTCTGCCTGCATGCTGCCATGCTTCCACCATGATGATAATGGACTGAGCCTCTGAACTGTAAGCCACCCCAATGAAATGTTTTCCTTTATAAGAGTTGCCATGGTCGAGGCTGGAGAGATAGTTCAGTGGTTAAGATCACTGGCTGCTCTTCCAGAGGTCCTGAGCTCAATTCCCAGCAATCACCCGTAATGAGATCCCGTGCCCTCTTCTGGCCTGCAGTCAAACATGCAGATAAAACATTATATACATTTTAAAAAAAAAAAAAGAGTTGCCACGGTCAGTGTCTCTTCTTAGCAATATAAACCCAAACTAAGACAACAAATATTTTATATTACTGCTATCAGAACAAAAAAAATTTTTTTAAAGATGTATTTATTTATTATACATACAGTGTTCTGTCTGCATGTGTCCTTGCAGGCCAGAAGAGGGCACCAGATCTCATTACAGGTGGTTATGAGTCACCATGTGGTTGCTGGGAATTGAACTTTCTCTAGCCCCCCAAAAAAATTTTAATGAAATAATTTTTCTATAGTAAAGGTAAGAAAAAAATACTTGAAAATCTTCAGAATAAAGATTTCTAAAGACCATGAAATAGCTGAATATATAAAAAGCAGAATAAAAAGAAATGAGGATCCTGAGAGATCTGAAACAAAGAAACAAACGTTAACCAAAGACATGAACCTCTCTCGCTCACCCAAACCCCTAGGTACAATTCACACATGCACCATCCAATTCAGTCTCCTGATATCTGCACTTCATCATATCAAATTTCTTTACCAAAGTAAGAAAATGGAATGTTTCTAATTTATCAGCTTAATTAAAACATCTTGTATATGGGTCTTCATTTGAACTTTTGTCTTGAACCCTACAAACATTAAAGGTAGGCCTGACTGCACTTTTTGCTAATTAAAAGAACTTAAAATTTATGTATGTATACATTTACTTATTGTACTGAGGATTAAGGACCTTGTACATGCTAGGCAAGACTCTACCACTAAGCTATAACTTTAGCTTGACTGCGATTTTAAATGTCAAGAATCACCAAATAGCGCCAGGCATTGGTGGCGCACGCCTTTAATCCCAGCACTCGGGAGGCAGAGGCAGGCGGATCTCTGTGAGTTCAAGGCCAGTCTGGGCTACCAAGTGAGCTCCAGGAAAGGCGCAAAGCTACACAGAGAAACCCTGTCTCGAAAAAACCAATAAATAATAATAATAATTAATAATAATAATCACCAAATAGTATTTATTCTTTCTTTTGGTTTTTCAAGACAGGGTTTCTCTGTGTATTCCTGGCTGTCCTGGAACTTGCTCTGTAGGCCAGGCTGGCCTCAAACTCAGAGATCTGCCTGCCTCTGTCTCCTGAGTGCTGGGATTAAAGGCGTGTATGACCAAGGTTGTCTATTTTCCCCCAGTTTATTAAATGTAATTAATGTTTGTGGGATATTTGATGGCACTGTAAAACTTTGAGACTGTGTAATAAAATTAACCTTAGATCAGGAAGCAGAGCCAGCAGCTAGTTGAAAAGAATTAGCCATAGAGAGGACAGAGGACCTGGGAAAAAGGATAGAGAGATGCACAGGAAGGGGCAAGGAGGGACTTGGAGATTCCTGGTACTTTTTGGTTTGGGACAGAAGGAGAGATGCTCTCTTGCTGGGTCTCTGGCCAAAAAGGAAGGTCAGGTGGTTGTTTCTCTGATCTAGCAGGTTTTCACCCCAATATCTGACTCCTGAGTTTTTGTTGGTAAACAGAGCAACTTAGATAAAAACAACAAATGTTTTATCCATTTTATCTGCATTTATGTCTGTGTAATTAAGTGTGTGTAGTGTCTGCAGAGGCCAGAAGAGGTCATTGTATCTCCTGGAACCGGAGTTAACAGACAGTTGTGAGCTACCATGTGGTACTGAGAACCAAACCTGGATTCTTTGAGTAGTAGCCAGTTCTTTTAACTATGGAGCAAGTTCTCCACTCCAGTGATTATTGTTTTCTAGAAAAACACTACAACCAGAGAATGCCAAACCACTTATACCTATTCCAAGTTTCTTGGAATGTAAAAAAAAAAAAAAAAAAAAGAATAATTTCAAATAGTCAAAAGATTAGAAAACATATCTCATATGAATCCGTGGAAAATTCCTGTGTGGATATCCATCAAACCTGAAATGAAGAGCTTAGGATTAGGCTTCAGAGAAAGTGACAGTATGAATGTGTTCTCACTGCTCAGTTGTTTCAAATTCAGACTAAGCATTGACCAATTCCCCCAGGAAGGCAGGCACAGAGTATCTGCGTTACCTTAGGCTACTTCAGCTTCTCTGGATGGAAGAGACTGAGAACACATCCTTCAATTCTAGGGAAAAGCTCAAGGTCTCGCAGAAAGAACAAAAACCTGGGGATAAGGGCTAAAGTCACTAATAGAAGGCCACCTGGATATCATCAACATTCCCTTTGACATCTCCAGCCACAACGAACTGACAGATTGCTGACTACTTCTGTCCCACATTCTGAGCATCTCAATAATGAATAAACCAACTTTTGACGTGGATAACATTGGACTCCCAGGCAGAAACAGCAGTTGCCTCTCAGAGTCAAGAGGATCTCTATGCATTCCAGGCCAGCCAGGACTGCATACTGAGACCCTATATTAAAAAATAAAATAAAATAAAAATCACACAAACTTCTAGTGGATGGGGAAAAAGCAGGAGGGACAGAAAAACAACAGGAAGAGAAAAAGAAGACAAAGCATTACTCCTCCAGAAAAAAAAAAAGGAAGGTATCTGAAAAACAAAACCCTCTACCACTACAAGGAAAAACCAGTTCAGTCAAGAGTAAGCCCCTTCTGGAGTGAGTATTCCATTTTGCTGAGATGGTGTCAGTGGCTGTCATGACCTCTGAACATTTTTACTTCTGAATTTTTTCACTCATCAAGTATATACAGGATATCTTGGCATGGTACCCAACCTTGGTATAATCAAAGGTCAGGTGGCTAAATGATCACCTCTCCTAGCCACACCATCCACCTGTGATCTTCATTTTAGAATACCAACTCCTTAACTTCACAGTTCCATGGTTTTTAAATAATCCACATTTTATAGATAAGTAATCCAAGTGCAGAGGTTAAGAGATTTTCTTCAACTGGGATTAGTGGTGCATGCCTTTAATCCCAACACGCAGAGGCAGAGGCAGGTGCTGGGAGTAAGAAATATACCACCACACGTGAAAAGTAAATCTAACTCCTTCAACCAGGGGCTCTTGAGAAGAAAAGATCTCACTGGGCAGTGGTGGCGCACACCTTTAACCCCAGCATTTGGGAGGCAGTGGCAGGTGGATTTCTGAGTTTTGAGGCCAGCCTGGTCTATAGAGCAAGTTCCAGGACAGTCAGGGCTACCCAGAAAAACTCTGTCTCAAAAAAAAAAAAAATGTTTTTACTTCAAGTTTAAGTTGGTCTTTGCTGCCCTCAGTCAATGTGCATATCATATTCAGAAGTCATAAACAGAAGAGACAAAACATACACAGAAAAATAGAAATACATGTAGACACAGTGGTCATCAATCTATATCCATTACTGACATGGAAATATACTTGACTTTACACTATCCACAATTTGTGGTTGGAAAAAAATACTCCAACTGAAGTCAAAAAATGATGTATCTGTGAAAGTATAATGCTAAACTCGTTTGGGAGTGGTAGTGTATGCCGGTAAGCCCAGCACTGGGGGGTTCGGGAGTGGTGGTGTATGCTGGTAAGCCCAGCACTGACTGGGGGGTTTGGGAAGGCAGGTTTAGAAACGAGCAGATCTGGAACTCTTTAACCAGCTAGACTAGCTGAATTGGCGAGCTTCAGGTTCAGGATAGATCCATCTCATCTAATAAGACTTGTGGGGATGGACAAGTCCTGAGTAAGGAGCTAATCAAGTCCTGACATTGTTTGACACGAGCGTTGCCCCAGACCCATGGGAATGGCCAAGTCTTTCCCTGGTCCATGTGCAGATGCTGACATTGTGTGCAGAAAGCATGGACTGCAGCTTCCTCTTCCTAGGTGGTTCCAGCCTGAGACTGCTCCCTTACAGAAAGCCCCTCCTGAGATCAGCCAGCCCTGCTTCCTCCTTCCCTATAAACTCACCTCCCCCATTCAGATGTTTAGAATAAACACCAAGTTTCTGGCTTCTGGTGCATCACCATCAGAGTGTGTGCATGGTCCATTCAACCTCTGTCCTCCTCCATATGCACACACATTCATGTACACACTCTCATGCATACACACACAAACACAGATACCACGCACATACACGTGTGCACAGACATACACACACAAAACAACCTGACAGGAAAATGGGTCAAGAATATAAATAAATAAATAATTTATATTATATATAAATATATTATATATAAAATATATATAAAACCAAAACACTAACAGGCAGAAGTCTAAATCTATTCACTCTTATGAAAGTATGTTCAAAATGCTACCATACAAATAACTATAAATTAGTACTTCCATGTTAGGTGACAATGGCTCATCATTCTAAATTTTAGTTTTTATTTATGTGTGTCTATGCCCACACACGTGTGGGTGCCCATGGGGGCTAGAAAAGGGCATCAGATACCCTGGAGTTGGATCTGCAGGAAGCTGCGAGCCACCTGCTGTGGGTGCTGAGAACCTAACTCAGGTCCTCTGGAAAGCATGAACTGTTAACTGCTGAGCCACCTCTGCAGAATCCCAGCTCCACACTCTTCGTAGACCTGATTCTAAGGAGCCAAGAGCATCAGCAAACACCTCATCACAGGTCTTACTACAGCAACATGAGCTTCATCCAAATCTCTGCCCAGGATTCAGCTCTTCTGAAATTCACCAATACTCAGCTGAGAGACAGCATCCCTTCCCACAGTGCTCCAGCGGCCTTTACCGCATGCGCCTTTTAGGAGATGTTTGTATTACCGTGTTCATCCATTGCAGTGGTTCTCAACCTTCCTAATGCTGCAACCCTCTAATACAGTTCCTCATGCTGGTGACCCACAACCATTAAATTATTTCATTCTTCTTTCATAACTGTAACTTGGCACTATTATGAACCATAATGTAAATATCTGATATACAACTCCTTGTTGCCATCCAACTCCAAAGGGGTCACAACCCACAGGTTGAGGACCACTATTTATTGCGTTCCCCCAGCAGACCCTAAACTCCATAAAGCACAGGCACCTGTTCATCCTAGTATATGTCCCATACATGTGGCATTGTACTTACAATGTACAGACACATACAACCAGTGAAGCTACAGATGAAACAGAACTCATCTCTACTTCTGGGGAAATTTACAGATTTATAATGGCATTTGTGAATTCCTGTAAAGTTACACATATGTATGACAATATTCCCGTTAACCTGGTGACGAATCAACCACCTGCATTTATGGGGCTTTATGAATGCCTGGAGGAGTCAGAGAGATGGCTCAGTGGTTAAGAACACTGGCTGCTCTTCCCGAGAACCCAGGTTCAATTCCCAGCACACACAAGACAGTTCACAACTATCTGTAACTCCATCCTTAGGGGATCTGACACCCTCTTTTGACCTCCATGAGCACTGCACACATGTGGTACAAGCTCTTAATCCCAGAACTTGAGAGATAAAAAGTAGGTATATTTCTGTGAGTCAAGACTAGCCTTGTCTACATAATGAGTTCCAGGGCAGCTTGAAAAAAATAAGTATAAAATTAGAAAAAAGTTAAAGTGCTTTTGAAGATTTAAAATATTTACTCAGAAAAAATATATATTTTTTAAAATGACAAACCCCTAGGTTTACAACCTGTGGGGCTTTTGGTTTTTTGAGACAGAGTTTCTCTGTGTAACAGTCCTGACTATCCTGGAATTACTTTGTAGACCAGTCTGGCCTTGAACTCACAGAGATCCACCTGCCTCTGCCTCCTGAGTGCTGGGATTAAAGGTGTGTGTCACCACCACCTAACTAAAAGAATTCATCTCTTAAAGAAAACTCTGCCTTCCAATGGAACATTCAGTACACTAAATACGAAGTGACCCCCTTTCTTCCTCGAGTCGTATGAAATGAAGGGGAAGAGGACCTTCTCTAGAGGTATGAAATGAAGCGGTGAGGTCATGCAAATCACTACTTATCTTTCTCCTCTGGAAACTGAACAAAAGTAACAAAACCATGTGTGAGAAAGACCTGTCACCTTTTTTTAACAAGACCTAGAGAAAAGCATTCACTGGACCCCAAACACAGACAAGTATAGAATCTTAATGTATAATACAACTGTCACAATTCATCTCCAGAATGCAATAAATATACCTAACTTAACTGAGCACCATATTTCAGCTGATTCTACCTTAAACCTAATCAAAACATATTAGCCTGCGGTTGGGAGAAACATCTAACACAAAGCCTATTTTATAATGAGCTGTGGGACCTCTCTTTCACAGGTGTTTTGCAGTTTTGATGGGATTTTAAAACACCAGACACATTCAAAAAGCAACAAAAGCCTGCCCACACAGAACAGTGTGCATCACCTGCTGTCAGCCATGACAGTGGCTGAGCATGGCTGTGGCCCAGGCCATATTTCAAAAGAGCGTCTCACTGCAGAAAACTAGCCCAGGAAAAGACCAGAATTCCAAGTAGTTTCCATAGACTATGTATCAACTTTGCCCCACATAAAGTCAAAAACCCACACGTTGAACAAGCATGAGTTGGGAATGGTCTCAATTACTCAGAGAATCTGATACTGTGCACAGAGAACAAGCCAGACAGCCCAGCAACAGACCTCAGAGAAAGGCATGGTCAAGATGGAGGTAGGCAGGACCGGCATGTGCATGCAGAATCAACAGGTCCAGCAACAGCAAAGTCGAGAAATGCTGGGAAAGCACGCTGAAGCCTGCAGCTGACGGAATAACCTTTAGACAAGCAAGACTACTATCAGGAATCAAATGAATAAGTAGCAAAAACTTACCAACAGATGAACACTCCTCCAGAGTGTGAAAACGTCTAATTAAAAAAAATGAAATAGGTCAGGCAGTGGTGGCGCACGCCTTCAATCGCAGCACTCAGGAGGCAGAGGCAGGTGGATCTCTGTGAGTTCGGGGCCAACCTGGTCTACAGAGCAAGTTTTAGGACAAGCTCCAAAGTTACAGAGAGAAACCCTGTCTCCAAAAACAAAAAAAATGAAATGGTTATTTTCATCAAGCTGGTCCGTTAGCAATTGATACTCAAGCAAAAAGAAATGGAGAGGGGATGAGGAAAGAATTCTTTGGTCACATAAAGGAGGATCAGAGAAATGGAAACAGAAAAAGGATGTGGAAAGGAAAGGGGTCAGAGGAGACGAGAAGGAAAAAAAGGGGTCAGACGAGAAAGAGGAAAGGGGGCAAGTGACGGGGGCACGGGTCCTAACACAAGGTACAAACGCGACAGTTTGCATTAATAATGTGACTGAGGTGAAGCCCGGGGCAGGTGGCAACATGTATGTATGAAAGTTTATAGGAACAGCAGTATATGCGTATGTACAAATACGCACTTAATCTAGCTCCATCTGCCGAGGAAATGTATAAGCAATGATGCTTGCTAACTGAAGCAATGAAGTTAAAGATTATCAGTTAAGCAAAAATAGAAACCACGAGTCTATTCTGAAATAAATGTAACAAGAGCATGCTTTAAAAAAAAAATTTTTTTTTTTAAAGTTTTGTCAGCTGGGCAGTGGTGGTGCACATCTTTAATCCCAGAACTCAGGAGGCAAAGGCAGGTCGATCTCTGTGAGTTTGAGGTCAGTCTGGTCCAGAGTGAGTTCCAGGACAGCCAAGGCTACATAGAGAAACCTTATCTCAAAAAAATAAAAAACAGAAAGTTTTGTCTTTTTTGTGCGGATGAATGCTTGCCTGCTTGTATATACATGCACCAAGTTCATGCCTGCTGGCTGCAGAAGCCAGAAGAGTGGGCTGCTCTGAACTGGAGTTACAGTTCTGAGACACTCCTGAGATAACTTGTTATCGAGACGTGTTTTCCTTTATTAAAGCCCAATGAGAAGTTAAGTGGAGAACTGACCATGGAAACCACAGTGGTTTGGTAAGAATGGCCCCACAGGCTCATCAATTTGAATGCTTGCACCAGGGAATGGCATGATTTGTGAGGGGTTAACGTGTGGTCCTGTTGGAGGAAGTGTGTCACTGAGGGTGAGCTCTGGGCCTTCAAAAGCTCAAGGCGATCAGTGTCTCTCTCTTCCTGCTGCCTGGGGATCCAGATGGAGAACTCTCAACTTCTCCATCACCATGTCTACCTCCTTGCAGTCACACTCCCCACCATGATAATAATGAACCAACCCTCTGAAACTGTAAGCACACCCCAATTAATGCTTTCTTTTAGAAGAGTTGCTGTGGTCTTCTTCACAGCAACAGAACACTGACTAAGACCTCAGAGGCCAATGATTATATATAGACTCCTTTATAACTTCCACAGCCCCCATTACCACATGGATACCTCTCATGTCATGTTCTCAAACTGCAGCTGGTGACTGAGAAGGGAAGAAAGAGGAGAGAGAAGCAAGACTGGCACAGAAAACCTCAAAATTCATTGCACATGTTACATTTAATAACTTTTTAGTATATTCACAAGTGGGGTCCTAAAATATTTTTTTTATGTTTGTAGTGAGAAAAATTTTGCAAAACAATTTTTAGGCTCTTTCATCTTCTCTGCAAGAGTGGCGGCCCTCAGGTACATCTCACTTCCAGACTCAACAAAAGGAACAGCAACCCTAATTCTAAATGTTCTAAAACAACGAGTGCTCTTCAGATACTTGTCTCAAAGTAAAACTCAATGCCATTGAAAACCTTAAAAGCCCACTTGAGAAACAATGCAGCAGAGCTGTTCAACAGAACGTCTGGAAAAGGTGGACGATGCTGTCTGAGGTTGGCAGGACAGCCACTAAGCACAAATAGCAAGCACTTGAGATGTGGCTACTGAGTGAGGAGCCGGCAGAATGGACACACGTTTTTAGTGACTCCTGCGTTAGAAACCAGACACCAAACATCATACTGCCTAGCACTGTTTCCAAAAGCAATACCTGGATCCCAAGGATTGCTTCGTAAACCACCTACCTGGTGACACCTTAGAACGAATCACAGGTCCATTAGAACTGTTTTCAGTGGTGATTCCAATTAAGTCCTCCTACTGTACTAGAGGGAACTTACGAGCAGTCACTGATAGACTAATTCTCTAACTTTCAGGGATGACAATCCACACAGATTCAATGGGAAAAGGACAAATGACATTCAAGTTATTTCCAGAAATGTAGAACATAGGTAGCTTTTATAGAATCTGAACCTAAACTCCCAGTTTTGAGACTGACGCTAACTACGTAGCACAGGCTGGTCTAGAAATGTCAATCCTCTTGCCCCAGCCTCTTCAGTGCCGGGATCATACACACCCAAGTCTTTTCTGCACAATCTGTACCCTGAATCTTCCAGCATTATCACATGTAAAATGAGGAGATCACTGCACAAGTTCTAAGTGTCCTTAGCCAATTCAGAGTAGCTAAATTCAACAGTTGTCACAATGGCACAGACAGCAGGCATACTCCAATTACTAGGTGACTCCATTGTGTACTTGCCAGAGCTAAAAATTTTAATTAAAGCCTATTATTCTATCCCATTTCTCAATCAGGGAATCTTTCCCCCCTTTACCAAAAAAAAAGAATAAAAAAAAAGCAGGTAAAGCTGGGCATAGTAGTACGTGTCTTTAATCCCAGCCCCTGTGAGAAGTTTTATGACAATTTTATGCAAATCGAGACTAGGTAAGACAGATGTGCTAGGACACACTTGTAATCCCAACACCCGGGAGGCCCAGGCAAGAGTATCAGTTCAATGCCATTCTGGGCCATGTAGAACCTAGCTCAAAAAGGGGAAAGATAACCCACAAACAAAACCAGGCTTATGCAAGTTCTATCATTTGTAAGTTTCATTCCAAGATAGCGTTTTAGTGTTTACAAATGGGTGGCCAGGCAGAACCACTGATACAAATATTTACTGCCATTTGGACCAGGGAGCCTTGAAAACACAAGGAATGACCCAAGGAAACCATGGTATATAGCTTTGTATCTGCAGAACTCCTAAATAATGCACATTCTCATCAATCATGGCACAGCCATGCTTAGGGTAACATAAGGTGTAAACGTATACACACACATGGGGGCGGGGGACATACACCCCATGACAGATGAAAGTTAGTAAGTGGGGACTAGCATGGTACAGGTAACAGAGAGAAAAAACTGTAATTAGTATTGCTGAAGCAAAGTAAATTATCTTCCTTATATAAAGATACAACTTCGTGAAGGTCTGCAGAGACAGGGAGCACAGCACTAAAAGATAAATTCATACTAACACCAGGGCAAACAAAAATATTGCTTTCCATGTGTACCAAGAGTCCAAGATTATTAAATAATTTTAGTAAGATGGTTTATGTCCAAAAGAAATGCCCACATGTACACATACATACATCTAGTGTATGGCACAGAAAAATCTGGTACTTACAACAAAGTCAAGAAATGCCTTGGAATGAGCAAATTAAGGCACACAGGACATATCTCCTACCTTCTGTAAGGAAAGAAAAGTGGGCATGTTTTGTCAAACACTAAAAATCAGAGTTTAGTATTTGGAATCTGGGACGAGAGAAAGACCTGCTACCTTCAAAACACACATCAATGCAATATTACAATGAAAATGTACTAAAAGTTTTTTGTTTCTTAAATCAAATACTGTCACCTAATCAAACAAGAGCCATGGGCTGAAGTGATGGCCCAGCAGGCAATTAGCACTTAACTGTTCTTGCAGAGGACCCAGTGGGTCCCCAGCATTCACACGGTGGCTCACAACTGTCCAGAACTCCAATTCCAAGGCATTAGATGCACTCTGCTGACCACACACACACACACACACACACACACACACACGTGCACATGCATACAAGAGACAAAGTGCCCATACACATCTTTAAAAAAAGCCACCAAGTTGCAACCTGGCATTCCCACATCCTGGCCTGCTGGGATCTTCCCACAGTGGGACTCAGACTCAATGTTAGACCTGAGGTTCTCCAAGACAACCAGGCCTTTTGTTTGCTGTTTTTTCAAGACAGGGTTTCTTTGTATAGCCTTGACCGTACTAGAATTAGCTCTGTAGACCAGGCCGGCCTTTAACTCAGAGATGCCTCTGCCTCCCAGTGCCGGGATTAATGGCATGTGCCACAACTGCCCTGGTTTTTAAAAAAACAAAAACAAAAAACCCCTTCAATTTCAAGAAAAGTTATTTGGAGAACTTAATGTAGACTCTCATCTATTTTGAAAGTGCTTTAAAACTGTCTTTACAATAAACAGTGGCCTAGCACACCCTGTTCTGGTGCATGGGTTCTGACAGGAAAGTAACAGACAAGTGAACTGTACAAAACTTCTGAGGAGTTATGAGGTCAGAAGAGACAAAATGAAAATGTTCAAATTCACCCCTTTTGCACTTCACGTGATCACATGCATGCCACCTTCCCATGACTACCTGCGTCAGCAGACCAATCACAAGGATCTCCAAGTCTACAGCCATACCCTGGCTAACAAGAGGCTGATGTATTGACTTGGAATTCACAACAAGCAGGATACAACAGTGCATTAATATGCTGTACAAAGAACCAAAACGTTACACCCAACCCACTAGCTGTCAGGTGCTGTGACACACACCACAGGCTGCCTTAGGATTAGAGGGCAGGGAAGTGCCCAGGGAAAGCACAGCAGTGGCCTTCCAAGAGCCCTTTGTGAGGGCCAGACTTAACCTCCCACCTGTCAGACAAGATCCTGTGAAACATATACTGTTTTATATTAGTGGGAAATGATCACACACTTTACTGTTACAACATAAAATTGCTGGGCAAGTTTTCAGATACTCAAAATTTCTACACTTGTTCCCAAGGAGTGGCTAGTATTTCATGTTGAAGTCACCAATCGGACCTGTATTCTGACTCTGTATAGAGGATTAGTGCCAAAGGAGAATTAAGTAACGTAGGGATTAGTTTCCTTATTCCCCACATTATTTAATACTGAAGACAGTCTGTGAGAAAGAGACAGACATTAGCACAAAGACTCAACACTCTGCTCGTCTTTCTTCTGACAGTGCTGGCCATCACACGCAGGACCCAGCACATGCTTGGTGAGCACTCTAACAAGGAGGCACGCTCCCAGCCCTTATCTTTTAGAAAAAAGGTCTATGTAACCCAGGCTGGCCTCAAACTTGTGGTCATTCTGTCTCAGCACTGTGATTATACGAATGCAACTGCCATGCGAGGCCATTTACTAATTTAACCAGCATTCAAGAACTTCGATTCCTACCAATTTGAATACTTTGCCATGTATCTCAGACAAAAACATTCATTTACACTTTAACTCCTGTAACTGCCTCCGTGGTCATTTGTGATTAACTCAGCTGGTTAACAGACAGTCTTTCAAAACAAAACAAAACAATCTATTAGCTTCATTACCAAGGGCAGTAAAATGGAGAAATGTTTATATGCCTAGCTTATCAGCTGAGTAAAACTGAGGTAACTTACTACAGCCTATTAGCTCTTTTCCTCTTCTGAGTATGTGATTAAGGGCTCCTAGAAGCAAATTCTAGGACTCAAATTCACTTTATAACTAACAAAAATTTTAATATTAATTAAACGCTTCTTCCTTTGTAAAATGGAGAAGTGATACCTACATATACTATGCAGCCAATGTACATGTGAGGTGACTAGAACACTGCCTAACCATTAGTACTGTGAGTGTTGTCGTTATTTAATTCCTGCAGAGTGCACACTAACTACTTCTGTAGAATTAATTTATCCATTACAATGTTGTGGGATAATCTTTTTGTACACTGTAAAGATGTATCTCTAAGGCAGCTTATAATTGGCTTAATAAAGAGCTGAATGGACAATAGCTAAGCAGGAGAGAATAGGTGGGACTTCCAGGGAGAGAGGAACTCAGGGTTAGAATCTAGGCATGCAGGAGACGCCAGCCAGCAAGACACAGAGGGAGTCGGACATACAAAATGGAGGGGTTAAAATACCACATGAAGAACGTAACTAATAGAAACAAGTTAATTTAAGTTATAAGAGCTAGTTGGGAACAGGCCTAAACTAAAGGCCAAGCTACCATAATTAATAAGAAGTCTCCATGTAATTACTGGGGAGCTGGCAGTCCCAAAGAAAATCTGACAAGAAAGACTGACCACATTACAATTATTCATCCATTAGAAATCATTTCAATTTTCTATTACAAAAATACATTCTATTTAAAGTTTTAAAATTTGAAACTATATTTTATGATTCTTTCTCCACTTCTTAAAGTCGATACTTTTTACAACTGAACTATACTCAGCCAGGCAGTGATAGCGCATGCCTTTAATCCCAGCATTTTGTGGGCAAAGGCAGGCAGATCTCAGTGAGCTCGAGGCCAGCCTAGTCTACAAAGAGTTTCAGGACAGCCAGGACTGTTACACAGAGAAACCCCAACTCGAAAAATCAAAAAAGAAAAAGAAACCAATTGAACTATATACTCTAGAATTAAAGGAATATAAGCATTCATCTCTAATAAATACAACTATTAGAATCCTGTTTGTTCGTAACAAAGTCTCATCACCAGCACTTTCGTGACTATACAATATATTCATCAGTTTCAGGATTCCAACCTGGGCCTCACACTCAGGAGATGGCTATGAATGCAGCCTAACCCAGACCACATCATGTTGCAATGTCAAAAGATGGAACATCTCTGAATCTACACTTACATAGTAGACATTAGGTACAGAATGCTGAGATTATAAACATCGCTATTTCTAGAACACTGAAAAGGGATTGTTTGGGACTGGGACATCTTAAAAGTCTGTAATAAAAGCAATGCTATTGGTTCCGTATTTATTTTAGAGGATCTTTATCAAGTTTATCAGTGTGAAAGGATGAATTCATAATAATTACCACTTAAAGACAACATTTTCCTCTCAACTAGTGATTTCCATTCTGTTACTACCACAGTTCAGCTTGTAGCTTGGTCTACAATAGTCACACCTCATTTCGTAGGATCTCAACTATACAGTTGTGTACTACAGACAAAATATCTTCATTTGCTTTAAAATGATACAAGAAAAGAATAGATCAAGGTTTCAAGTTTACGGAAAACCATACTGCAACAATTGACCAATATAAATAGTTCTTAATACTTGTTTATTCTGTTTTATTCAGATAATAACACTAAGAATCCTAACACACGTTCCCCTATACTCTCCTTATGCTAGTTTTCTGGCCTTGAAGTAAAAACATCTCAAAGTCAACAATTAGTTTTATAGCCACTGTTCCTATCAAATGGTGATACACCAAAATCCCAATTCTCATGAATTTTAACATATTCAAAGTACATTATTTAACCTAAGACTGAAAAACTGTGCCTTAACTTTATTAAAAAAGATAGCCACATCAATTTAATTACATATGTGATACTACCTATTCAATTTATTAAAAACTGCAATAAACATAATAGTAAACTAGTGCTCCAAACTTAGGCTGTGCATGGAGAAGACACTATAAGGAGACATAAGAGACTGCCTTGCAATACAAGTACAGATTCTTTCTACAGAGATGGAGAAATAAAAGGACAAATCTAGTTGTCTAAAAGACAATTCACTGTACACATTTTATTTACAGTTTTGTACACTGTCTTAATATGAATGGGACCGCTTTTCTACTTGAGCCATTTGTAACCAAAGCAAAATAACCTAAGTAATACAAAGTGTTAAAGTACAGCATAAAGATACAAAAGCAGACATATACTAATTCTAGTTAGGAATGTAATTATGGTGTTACATTTTTATAGTCCACAATTATGTTTAGGGATCACACAGACATAGATCACTGATTTGAATGAAATGCATAAATTTGTAGCAAAGCTTTGTAGTTACAAAAAAACAAAAAATTACCAAAGAATGCACAAATTTAATGTTTATTCCACCTTTCTGTCATATTCCTGGATCCTTCACCAATGTTACATGAGGAAAAAAAACAAAAGCAAAACAAATGAAAAACTGAAATCAGAATCACTAATGTTATCAAGGAGGGAAGCAAATAAATTAAACTCTAGCAGCCATCAGCAAGAGGACAGCAAGGAGAATGCTGGGAAAGGAAACGAGGTTGCTAGAAAACTGTACTCAGACTCTCACCAGCAAAACACGCTCCTGCACGGAGTGGAACAGAAACAGATCTTTTCCTGCTAAGGTAACAGAAATGCAAGTTCTTTTTCGAATACTGTGGAAAGGCAAATGTGTGTATCATGGTAATTCTAACCAGCTGTTACGGTGTGGGCCAGGAACACATCTGCGGGTTCTGGGGTGACGTATACTGTAATTCTTTGATTGGGATAGTGGACACATTAGCAAACATTGGGGGCAGGGGAGGGGGAGAAATGAACACAGAGGTACAAGACAAAGGCGAATGAGACTTCTCTTATATCTTAGCAACATTTAGATGGAATCAAACTTCAGTGCAGTCCACTCTGCTTGGATGAGGCTTTGGTTCAGCTCCCAATCTCGATTGCGTGACGCAGTCTCCTGTGAGAACACTCAGGTGTCTTCTTAAACAACAAACCTATTTTTAGTGGTGGAGCCGCTCTTTGTAGCTGTGTCTGCGTGGGACTGATAACCAATCACTATCTTTGGAGGAAGTCCTAACCTTTCCTTGTATACCCTCCTAGAAGACAAAGAAAACAAGGACCATTAATTCTTCTTTAAAAGAGTTTTTTAAAAAGTATTTGATAAATTCATATATTAGTCTTTACATAGAAAATGCTCACAGGAAGCAAAACAAACTATACATTCATTTTCTTTCAGCATAACTAGCAAAATTAAAAATCAGTGTTTACTTTCACAACCATACTTAAATCACTTTACAAGTATTTGCAATCCCACCAAGTCTGTGTAAGGTACTACGATTATTATTACTAAATCAGTAGTGAACAAAGTAGGATCAGTCTATGAGCTTAAAGCACTGGCAGTTGACAAATCTATAGCCATAAATACCTATGATGAAATAATCACACATATACTTCACTTATTTAAAAATAATAAATAATATGCACACATTTCCTTTCATTCCTCTATCTAAAAGGTTAAAACTAAGGTGGGTGTAGTGTCATAAGCCTGGAATCCCAGCATCCATGAGATTAAAAAGAGAGAGAGAGAGAAAGAGAGAGAGAGAGAATTTCTTACATATGAATTCTATTCTGCCTATGTACAAATAACTTCACAACCCAATTTTCAAATTCACTGTGATTACTTTAAGAACAAAATGTTGTGTGTACTAAACAGCATTAAGTATATGAGTATGAGCAATATAAATCAGAGGATCTAATCTGCAGTATTAAGAGAAATTAATTAAAATTCTTCTAAATAGGTTTTTTTTTAAAAAAATAACTAATCTGGCAACTAGTATGAGAAGACATTGTAACAGTTTCTTAATATACACTTTACCATTAAATATGCATTTACAAAAAAAAGGAAGGAAAGAGAAAGAAAGAAAGAAAGAAAGAAAGAAAGAAAGAAAGAAAGAAAGAAAGAAAGAAAGAAAGACGAGAAGTTGAAGTATCCCAACTGAAAGCATAAAAAAACTATTTTCAGCTGGGCCTCGGTGATGCACACCTTTAATCCCATCGATTGGGAGGCAGAGGCAGATAGATCTCTGTGAGTTCAAAGTCAGCCTGGTCTACAAAGTGAGTTCCAGTTCTAGAGCTACAGAGAAACCCTGTTGGGAAAAACAAAATAAACAAAAAAGAAATTCCTTGAAAAACTGAGGCTAGGGGTTGGGAATTTAGCTCAGTGGCAGAGCGCTTGCCT
>CABHPQ010171370.1:0-21824 GCA_902168405.1 Peromyscus aztecus | reverse complement strand
GAGAGAGAGAGAGAGAGAGAGAGAGAGAGAGAGTTAAATGTTTTAGATTCCAAAACCTCTAAAACTGACACATAATAAAACACCTGTAACAAACTCATTAATTTGTTTTTTCAAGAAATACAATGTTCCTATAAGTGAATACTGATACTAGACAATGAAAAATGACAATTCAACAATGAATCTCTTTCTTATAAATCCCACTTAGAATCAAACCTGATTCTTCTTTTTACATACAACCAAAGAGAATTCTAGCCAAACTGATATGGGGGTAGGAGAGCACACAGTACTGTCAAAGAAGTAGGCAGGCAGAGCAAACGCACCCTATGTGTGTGACTGCGTCTCTGTTTTCACATTCAGTAGTCCATATTGCTATCTTATCACCTTTAGCTCTAACATTAACAACAGCTCCACATACATCATCGCTGTAGTCATCAAAAGATTCTCCAATAAGGCACAGCAGCTAAAGAAAAAAAAAAAGTCCAAATTACATTAAACACATCATCAACATCATACAAGAAAGTACAAGAAAGCAAAGGTCTCTTTTCTAGATGTAGTTATAAAACTATTTTAAATTAAGAGTTGACTTCTTAAACTGGTCAGGCAGAGGCAGCATTGCCAAGTCTGAAGTCATCTTGATCTAGAGACAAAAACCAAAGCTGATAGAAAATAAAAAGAACTGATTCTCTGCTGTTTTGTTGGGGATGAAGACAGGACATGCATGCCACCGCAAAGCAATGGAAGGAAGAGGACAATCTGCAGTAGTTAAGGTTTCCTCCTTCCACCATGTGAGTCCTGGGAATTGAACTCAAGCTGTTAGACTTGCCAGCAAGACTCTGACCTGTGGAGCCACAGACCAACTTAACAACTGACTTTTGGGGCTGGGGATTTAGCTCAGTGGTAGAGCGCTTGCCTAGCAAGCACAAGGCCCTGGGTTCGGTCCTCAGCTCCAGGAAAAAAAAAAAAGTAAGAAAAAGTACTGACTTGTAAAATGATTGAATTTCACTCATTTATATCGTTTTTTGCCTTGGCTTAAAAAAAAAAAACTTCAAATGTTTTAACTTTTTCTGCAAACTTTTTTGGGCACACACAAAAGTGATCTCATTAATATCCATCTATCTGATCAGCTGCTTACTTTGTTAGTACAGCTGATTGTAGAAGATGGAGTTAATGTCAATCACTTTTTATCTGACTTGTAGAATAATAAAAATCATTCACGGGACTCACATGTATATGATATTCACATGATAGAAAAAAAGCATTTGCCAAACAGCACAATGCTTCTAGAACTACAGCACTCAAAGGCTGGAGACAGTAGGACAGCTATGTAGTACAACACTGCCTTTCGAGAGCAAGGGCTGGTGATTATTATTCAGCAGGAAAGGTCACACCTAGGCACACCTAAGCACTTCCCTTCATTTTCCTCGATGTACTTCATTGTATAGGTATTTTGTATTAGTCAAAAAGGCACCTTCACACTGTGTCATCACACTGTTCTCATTTCCACTCCCCACCCTCTCCCATTTAGTCCATCCTTGTACTTTCCCATTACATCTATTCATTGTCCTATTTCCCACCTCATTAGGTCTGGTTAGTAGTTTCATGACCTCCAAACACACATTATTAAAACAAACACACACATATGTATTTTAAACCTAAGTTCCACATACAAGAGAAAACATACCATATTTTTCTTCCCAAGTCTGGCTTATTTTGCTTATCACAATACTTTCCAGTTGCATCCAAAAAAACCATAAAGTGCTTCAGGAATTTGCATGTCATCCTTGTACAAGGACCATACTAATTTCTATTTTGTTCCGATTTTAGCATATACAATGCCATGTGAGCACCACAAGGACTTCTCTAGAACAGGTAGCCTGAACAAGCCAAAGAAAAGAACATCCCAAAGCTGGTCTATAATTTGAAAGCCTTACTGTCTCTAGCCAAAAGCGATCGAGGTCACTTCGTCTCTGCTGTTTGTTCAATGTAATTAGCCATCGTCCTCCCCGCTTGTTTTTCTCATCTTCCCACATCGGCTCAATACCATCCTACAAAGTAAGAGCACAATTAGAATCCTCACGGACAACTTTCCTTTATTCCCTACACCCCTGCCGTTGGTACAGCCTTTCAAAGTTCACAGGAACTACGTGCCAGAGGCATGCGACTACGGAAGAGAACCACTGAATCACTAACTACCAAATCTCCAGGTTCCACTTCGTCTGAGGAGTCTTAAAATTCCTCAGAAGCAGACACCTTTTTTAGAAGCTACATTAAAAATTATTTCATATGAGCCAATGAATGTCCTATCCTAGCACCTAGGTCTGTTTATAAATATCTCATGGGTTTAAAAGTAGCTGACGAAGTCAGTCTGCTCAAGTATACCCAGGAAGGGCCACACAGGACTAGCAAGGCTCAAAGTCAATCCCAGGATGTACCCATGAGTAACTAAGTCACACCAGAATACTGTACTCAAGCCTGGTAAAGCCAACTGCCTGAATTTATGGCCAGTTTTTACAAATACCTGAATGGTCTGGTCCTGTAATAAATATAAACAATTGTTGATTAGGCATACCTTAAAAAGTGAGTAGTCACAGCCAGGCATTAAATTACTAGACAACTGGATATGGTTGTATAGACTAGGTAAAAGAAAATAATAATTAAAAACATAATATGTAATGCAGGATTTGGGTGCTTACATAGATATAAACACACACACACACACACACACACACACATACATATATTTGGAAAATTTGAAAGAACATAGAAGTTTATGTATATTCGTTTTTCTTTTTTACTCTAATTTCTGAAATGGACAAAACAGATCTAAATAATGATTACATTCAAAGAAATTTATAATGTAAATCACTACAAAGAACTATCTCACTTTATTTATCTGACTTTATTCTAACAAAAATATTTCAATACATTTGTTATTTCATACATCTGCATTTAAGAAAATGAAAATAAACCACCAGACTGCATGGTTCTATCAACATTATCACCCCAGCAAGTGTCCAACTGTATGTAAACACAACAGTGGTTCTCCAACTCCAAAAATGGTTCCAGACCAGTCAGGACCTGGATGGTGGGGGAACTCGGACATATACCAGGCTCATAGCCATATAACAACAATTGGACCTGTATTTCTGAGCTATTTCCCAAATACTTAAGCCACGGAACAGTATTTGAGATGTTTGATATTCAATGCCTGAAGGTAAAAGACCATATCACTTATCTCCTGTAGAGTAAAAATGATTTAAACATTGGTAACAGTATTTGCCTATCTCCAACATCAGACTACAGAGATTATCTTGGCTACACGTCTGCAAACCTTCAATGGCATTATACGAGGCATCTTCTCCTGTTCTGACTTTAACTTTGTCTAGGAATATTTCAGATAATTTTAAGAAAGAATTCTTTCTTATCACATTATACAGTATAATCTGGCTTGAATAAGATAATATTATTATGAACAAGGTATCTAATGGTTCACTATTCCCAAACCACAACCCCAAGAGTCTTAAGATTACACAGACTAGATTAAAGCAAATGGACTAAAGTAGTGTTCATATAAAATCTGCTAGAAAGGAACGAGAAATAAAGAAGCAGCCTAATATGTACAGAAAGGAAAGGATTCTTTCCAATCTCTCAGTTACAGTACCCAACGATTTTGCTTACACTAACTAGAGGACAAATTAGAAACACAATTATATAAACTTGTAAAAGCTGAACACTCCACATTAAGTGCAAATGTGACTGAAGGTGGGGTTCAAGACCCTTCTTTTCCTTAGTAGGAAGCTAGAGCTTCTTTTTTGTGTGCAAAAGCTTCATAGTTACTCAAGAGTCTTGGAGTAAACACAATTAGAGTATAAAAACCACTTGATGATTTCAATAACTCCAATTAACTAGACAACTACCTCTATTAATTAGCAAAACATAAATATACTTATATCATAAAAAAGAAAATACCAGAATGTTCTTAGTAGAAAAAAGTGAATTCAACAGTTTTATTTATTCTATACTTTGCCTTTTTTAATGATGCAATGTATATAAAATGTCTATTATAGGCCAAGCATTAGAAATAGACTACATTATATGACTACAATCCATTCTTTTGTGTGAGCAAACAGACTTAGGGACTTACATAAAAATGTTAAGAATCACTAAATTCAGCATGTATATAAACCTAACATAAATATACAGACTAGGTAACTTCGAGGTAACTCACTCAAGGCTCTCTAAAATTTTGCCTTTCATATTCTCAAATACTATTTCCCTATATATTCTCCAAGGAAATCAAGACTAACTTTGGAGAAGCTGGGATGCAGCTCAATGGTACAGCACTTGCCTATCATATTTAAGGTTCTGAATTTGATCCTCAGAAAACAATCGATTTCAAAGCTTCTAAGGCTTGGGTGGTGTATGACTGCTATGCCTTGGGAGCTAAAGGCAAGTTTTACAATGCTAGGACATCCTCAACAATTCAGCTACATCCTGTCTCAAACAAACACACACTTTTCAAAAAAGACTTGTGGTTTATATTCCATATTCCATTTTTAAATCTTATAATAGTTTATGATTCCAAGTCAACTTTTTCCTAAACTGAAAACTAAACTTAAAATAAATTCATTTACTCTTTCTTTTACAAATTACAATAAAATTGATGAACTAACATCATAGACATCATCATTCTTGACATGTCTCTGAATTTTCATCACTTCACCTTTTGATCCCGAGCAGAAGAATTCCAGATATAGTACTGAGAACTGTTTGCAGATAAGGCTAATCTTTAGTGTCCAGTCATGACACAAATACATCTGGTGACTGCACAGTGGGACCAATGCCCAAAATGTCAAAAATGCCAAGGCAATAAAAGAGGATTCTCACAGCAAAATGAGGAATAGAGATTATGCAAACCTCAAGAGCTAACCATAATGAACCTGTTTCTTTTTTGTTGTTTGTGGGGGTGCTGGACAGCAAACATAGGGGCTTTTGTATTTACCAAGATATGTATAATAAAGCGTAATCACCAATTCAAACGTTTGTGAGGAGACAAATGAACTTCATCTTTCATTTTGTGAATGATGTAAGATGAAAAAAATTATACAACTTAAAAAAAGTATAAATATCTTAAAATAAAATTACTTACGCCCAAAAATCTTCAACAGTATCAAACTTAGAGATCAATCGAAGGTTTGCTTGCCAAGTTTTGCTTTTATCATTTTTAAAAAACCAGAGTGCCCACCTAAAAATAAAAAGGCAGCATATAAAAAAGTTGTTTATTCATATTCACAGCCGATTTATTGACCAGTCAAAAGGTCAAAGTGTCCATCAGTAAGAAAATGATGGGAAAACGTAGCACTGACACAGAATGGAAAACCAATAAGCCTTAACGAGGAAATTCTGACACTCAGTTCAACAAGAAGTCCAAGGACATGGGATTGTGTGAAATAATACTACCCCAACACACACACACACACACACACACACACCCCTACCTCTATGGCCCCACTTACATGAGGTATCTAAGGTAGTCAGATTCGGAGAACAAAAGTCATGCCAAGGATTGGACAGAATGGTGCTGGCAACTTCTTTAAGTAACTAGCTTTAGTTTACAAGATGAAAAGGGGCTAAGGAAATAGCACAGCAGCAAACGCACTTACAGTGGGAGCCTGGTGACTGAGTTTGGACAACTGGAACCCATGTAAAAGCCAGTTTTGGTTTGTCCTGTGACCTCATATTTGCGCTGTGACACATGAACATCTTTACATATAGAGACATATATACACAAAAATAAATAATTTCATACAATACAATGGGGAGAGTGAGGGAGGTCTGAGACAGGGTTTCTCTGTGTAGCCCTAGCTGTTCTGAAATTCTCTTTGTAGATCAGGCTAGCCTTAAACTCAAGAGACCACTGCCTTTCTCCATACTAAGACAAAAGGCATGAGCCACCATGCCTGGCTCTAAAATACATTTTTTAAAGATGAAAATAGGTGAATGCAAACCATTACTAAGCTGTAGGTTTTAAAAGGTTAAGAGGGGCTTGACAGGTGGCTCAGTGGCTGAAAGCTCTGCCTACTCTTGCAGAGGACCCAGAGAAATTATTGAAAACAAAGTGATATAATCATAAAGACACTAGCATATACTTATTTTTAAACTAACTACATGGTAATGTTTTATTAAGACTGACAGGAAATCCAGAAGCCACGAGGAAGCTGGGCAGTGGTGGCGCAGGTTTAATTCCCAGCACCCACATGGACTCACTCCATAGACACTGTACACACACGGTACACAATCACACATGCAGGCCAAACACCCACCCATACTCATAAAAATAAATCTAAAATTTTAAATAAATAAAATTAAAAAGGTAAGATAAATTGTTATTTGGACTTTATTACATACATTTAGAAGAATATAAAATGGCAGTTTCTATTACAAAAGCAAACAATAGTTTTCATATAAAAAGTATGCATTTTAACTGGGGAAACAGTGCTTTACTAGTAAATGTCAGGGTCTAGGTTTGATCCTCAGCCCCACAATTAAAAGCAAGTAGCATTGTGTATCAACTACATAACAGATTCTCTGCAAAATAGACAATTATAGTATACAAAATAATATGATAACAGTTAAGAAAGCACAATTATTTAAAGACAAAACAGAGCAGAAATTAGCTAAAAGGAAAAAGGGGGCGCAAAGAAGGGGAAAAACATTAAATGTGATGCTGTAGTCTAATACACTAAAAAAATGAACAAGCTGAGTTAAACAGATCTACAGATATACTTTGAAACAATGTATGACGATTTCTATATAGCTGTGTATACTTCTGGCTAAAAGTTTTATTCCTAATATATAGTTTATAGAAGCCTTACACACACACACACACACACACACACACACACACACACACACACCGTAGTTTCTAATGGTAATATATTCTTGAACTGTGAAATATGATACAGTCATCTCTTGGTACCCGTAGGTTTCACATCTTCAGATTCAAGCAACCTCAGAAAATATTTGGAAGAAAGCCCTTACACCCATTCTGAACAGGATTCTTTCCTGTACGATACCACTGAAAAACCATTCGTCTACACTATGTGAGGTAGTATAATCTAGAGATCACTCTGAAATGCATATTTTCAAGTTAAGGGACTTGCAGCCTCAGAAGTTGTACAGCCAAGCCTACAAAACTGACGATCTCAGTTGCATATGGTTGCTCAAACCTGAACTCAACTCCAAAACCTCAATGGGCTGCCAGAGAACCATCAAAAGCAATCCTAGGCTACCTAGTGAGTGCCAAACTATGGTGGGCTACAATATAAGCACCTTTCTCACTAAATTCCTACCTGTTTACATGTCCTTTACATATTCTACATATAAAACACATCTACTGTTTAACAGAATACTGTCTCGAAGGGTGATACAAATGAGCCATATTTTCTTCCAATTTCACTTGAAAAACTGATAAACTATACTTATTTCTTGGGAAAAAAGAATAAGCCTATTACTTAAAATTATGAATATTCAGATTAAAAATAATTATGGAAAGCTTGCATCTGTTGCAGTAAGCTTGACAATTTCACAAAACAATGGCATTTCTATAAGTTTAGAGGTGATATTCGATGCTTTAAATGAAATGGGTCCACATTTTTAAGGTCTGCATAATTCACTGGACTATTCTCAGAGCAACCAATAAATCATGCTACAAGAATCATACAAAAGTAAAGGACCTGTTCCAAATATAAGAAAAGCCGATGGCCGGGCGCTGGTGGCGCACGCCTTTAATCCCAGCACTCGGGAGGCAGAGCCAGGCGGATCTCTGTGAGTTCGAGGCCAGCCTGGGCTACCAAGTGAGCTCCGGGAAAGACGCAAAGCTACAAAGAGAAGAAACCCTGTCTCGAAAAACCAAAAAAAAAAAAAAAGAAAAGCTGATGGATTCCAATGTCATGTCTTAACATTACTGTAAGAATATAGTTAAGCGGGAACACAAAAATCAAAAGCCAGGTATGGTAGTACACGCCTTTAATCCCAGCAGTAGGGAGGCAGAGGCAAGTGGATCTCTGTGAGTTTGAAGCCAGCCTGGTCTACAGAGTTCCAGGACAGCCAGGGCTACACAAAACCCTGTCTGGAAAAACAACAACAGCAAACAAACAAAGAGTTTAAAAGGAGGGGCTGGAGAGAAAGCTAAATGGTTAATAGCACTTGCAGAGGAAACATGTTTGGTTCCCAGCACCCGTATGGTAGTTCACAGCCAGTGTTTAACTCCAATTCCAAGGGATTTGACCCCTTCTGGCCTCCATGGGCGCTGCATGCACATGGTACATACACTTGAAGGCAACACACTCTCATACACATAAAACAATGAATAGTTTTAAGTAAAAAGGGGTCACAAGATCAAACATTTGAGAAATTATTGAAAATAAAGTGATATAATCATAAAGACATTAGCATATACTTATTTTAAACTAACTACATGGTAATGTTTTACTAAGACTGACAGGAAATCCAGAAGCCAGAGGAAGCTGGGCAGTGGGGGCACATGCCTTTAATCCCAGCACTTGGGAGGCAGAGACAGGTGGATCTCTGTGAGTTCGAGGCCAGCCTGATTACAGACTGAGTTCCAGGACAGGCTCCAAAACTACACAGAGAAACCCTGTCTCGAAAAACCAAAAGTACAGAAGCCACAGGGAAAATGACATTTGCCTACATAAATATTAAAATCCTTTAAAATCAAATCACATATAATTCCAGAGAACCTAATAAAAGTAAACTGGAACTGCATTTTACTGATTTAATATCCCTACTATTTGAATGTCTAGAAATCCACTTGAAAGATAATCCAAAAGGGAAAAAAAGGATCCAAGTAAAAACACAGAATGGACGGTAAAGAGTATGGAAATGTTCTGAAACTTCAATAGAAGTACACCTCACTTAATACTTCAGACTGGCACCCGTCTGATCAGAACAACTCATGCTCAGGTGGGTACACACAACAGCTCTGGATCAAACACACCACCTCTAACAAAGAGGAAGGCAAATAAACATACTACCAGAGAAAGCAAACACGCTTATTTTATACACACTGTCCCCCGCTCATTAAATCCTGTAATGGTTATGGGTTTATAAGAAAACACAGAAACTACCAAATTTATGGTACGTCAGTAATGATTCAAGTATCAAAAAGCACTTTATAAGTATTTTCCCAAATGGCATACTTTACAAAAAAAGATTAGACCTTATAGAGAAACTGAAATCTCTTTAGAGATCTCACGAGGATTGAGTAAATCTGTTTATACTTTTCCACGATCTCACATTTCTTTGGAGTATTGAAGGTGTGCTGGATTACCTCTCTCCATAATGACAGCAAAACTAAAACTGTGTTCTGATGACTAAATGGCAGAGTTAGCTCTCTGTGTGTTGTGTGTGTGCAGGCACACACGCGCGTATGCATGTGTGTTGTCTGCATGTATGTCTGTGCAACATGCGAATATCTGATGCCTATGGACGCTTGAAGGTGGGATTGGATCCCCTGAAATTGGAGCTACTGATGGTTGCGAAATGCCACCTGAGTCTTGTGAAGTCAACCTGGGTCCTCTGCAAGAGCAGCTTGAGCCTGTAACTACTGAGCTCCAACTCCTAGCATCAGTGTTCATAAAATACCAGGGAAAGGGCAAAAATGAACCTAAGGATTTAGGTGCTCTGCTGTCCCCTTGAATTTCATCAAATCATGTTGAATTCTTTTTTATTTATGATTTGTTTTTACAAAACTGAGTGCCAAACCCAGTGATTTACACTTGCTAGGCAAATGCTCTACTACTGAGCTACATCCCTAGTCTTCAACTTGTTTTACTCGTAAAACACCTTATTAAGGAAAGACCATTTAGAAACAATGACAATCCTCACCATCATATAGAATTAATTATATTCCTCACTGAGGGATACACTGAAATCAAAGGGTCTCTCCTAGGAAAAAACTATCAGCTACATTTTAACTATCATTTTAGTATGTCAACAATATGATAATGAAGGACAAAAATATAACAATAAATTACAAATAGGCCTGCAGGCTTCCAAAGTAAATTCATTTAAAAAAAAAAATCTGTCTCAGGCAAACATATAGAAACCAGACCCTCAGAAGTCATTTCCAGTTTACTTTTCTCCAGGTTCATTTACATTTCATGCACATTTTGAGTTTCCATGTTCTTCCCACCATCAGTTCTAAGTGAAGTAAAAATGATTTTCATTACATCATCTGAAAAGGCAGTAACTAAACCAGACGTCGACTGGCAGGTCTCGGTGCAGCTCGAGAAAACCTTCTAAGGACTACATCCACCTTCTACCTTCTTTGTTCCCTCTACTAGATCATCTCACCACACCAACCTCCTCTAACTTCACCCCCCCATCTCTCTCCTTCTCAATCTGCCTTCGTTGCTCATCCTTGCTCTCTGTATGGCCTGTACACTTTTCAAATGCTCCAACTTCTCATTCCTTCACCTACACTCTACTAAAAACCCTCTGAAGTCAGCAAGGCTTATTTTAATTGTCCAACCCAATGGAGGCTGTGAAACCTTGACTAAGCCATGTTCCTGGTTCCTGTGGCCCTCCACTCTGTCCTGTCTTTATGACTATATCCTTCAGAGGCATTCCTTCCCCTTAACAAAAATCCCTGTGGGCAGGTACCTGAGAATATATATCTAAAACCAGTCATATCTAACTTTTCTGGGCACCACACCCTTATTACCTGTGTCAGAAAACTTACCTGTTTTGTAGAGGGTGTTTAATATAGTGCTCTGGGTTGGCAACCTCCTGATTAGATTCTGTTTTTTCCTCTTCCACAGGTGGGGGATTAGTTGTAGGGGTGGTTTCCTAGTAGAAAATAATATAAAGTAGGATTTTAAGGTTTTTAAACAAAACCACAACAGCAATATTATAAACAAGTTTGATACAATGAATTAGAGCACATAATTTCACAAAGTAGACAACAAACCAACCTCTAGGACAATCAGACCACTCTAGCTCTTCATTAAGACAAAAAGGCTTCTCAAATTTAAGTGATTTTTATAAAAATCATTACCCTCCTATTTGCACATTTTTTAGATCATCAGAGATTATGGATAAAATTCAATGACCCGACTTTCTTAATGTTAAAATATTACATAAAGGTTAATGACATAGGTCAGTGGTAAAGCATATGTCTAGCATGCGTGGGGCAGTGTGTTCAATTCCCAAGTCCACAAAGAAAAAGTAAAGAAGTACTCTATGTTATGGAGGTAACTGGGGAAAGGTTTAAAGCTATATTTTGGCAAGTGTAACAACTATATTGATACAATGAAAAACAATTTAAAAAAGCAGTTTTTTTAAGTGATCAAGCCAGCAATGGAGTCCTTCATAACTTCGTGTCAGACTCACTGCTTGAAAGAATAGTTGTTTGAATTTTCAACAGGCAATAATGAAAGAAGGTGGAACTGTATTTAAGACTTTATTCTTCTTTTAGGCAAGGCATAATTAATACTGTCACCCAAACTATGAAAAAGGAGCCTGGGGATAATTTAAAGTAGTCACCATTTTGCCCCTTGCTGTTCCTCAGCATGCCATAAACCAGTCTTTAGTTACAAATAGCCAAAGAAAGGCATTAGAAGCTAAAGCAAAAGCTAAACACATACGCATGCACACACACTCACTTTAACAATATTTGGTTATCAGATTCTATTTCTTAAGGTTTTTTATATATACGAGTGCTTTGCCTGCATATATGTGTGTGCATCACAGGAATGCAATGCTTACTAGAGGCCAGAACAAGCTGTTGTTGGCAGCCACATGAATACTGAAACAGAACCTGGGTCCTCTGGAAGAGCAGCCAGTGAGTGCTCTTAACTGCTCATCCATCTCTCAGCTTCAATTCTTTTGGTAGTTTTTTTTTTCTTTTGGTAGGTTTTTAATTCTTTTTTAAAATTTTTAATTTTATATGCATTGGTGCTTTGCCTGCATGTAAGTCTGTGTGATGATGTTGTATCCCCTGGAAACTGGAGTTACAGAGCTGCCATGTGGGTGCTGGGAATTGAACCTGGATCCTCTTGAAGAACAGCCAGTGCTCTTAACTGCCGAGCCATCTCTCCAGCCCCTCAGCTTCAATTCTTACTATTTTTATTTAATGTATATATTCCTCAGCACTGGACATGAAACCTAAGGCCTGTATGTATGAGGCAACACCAAATTACACTCCCAGTCCAACTACCAGCTTTCAACTGACCCATGCAAAGAGATGTATATGCTAAAAGACCTCACACTAGAAGCAATAAATACTCAATTTAAAGGATACTTTTTTTTAAAAAAAATCAGCCTCTAACATGTACAGAGACTTTATTCTCTGAGCCCAGACACATCATAAACATTTGAGTTCAGTACTTCTACAGTGAGATGAGAAGCCAGCTAGCTTTGAGAATGAAGATACAGAGGTATGAACAAACACACGCACACACAATAAATACAAGACACCATTTAAAAATAAGTAAAGAGGCTGGTCAGATAGTTCAGCAGGTTTGTCAACCTGAGTTCAATCCCTGGGTACCCACATGGTAGCAGACAACTGGTTCCTGCAAGTTCTCCTCCTGACATCCATGTTTCCCCCCTACATATACACAAAGAAGTAAATATAAAAAATACATAGAGAAATCATTCAGCATCAACTATGCTTGATTTTGCCCATGGATTACTAATGGTCATAAGCACTTAACCAGAAATTATGAACTTAGTAACTGAATAATTTAAACACTTATACAAAATAATCAAGGCCTTAAACTCTACATGTAGTCAACTCCTTAAAAAACAAAATCATGCCAGGCTGTGGTGGCGCACACCTTTAATCCTAGCACTTGGGAGGCAGAGCCAGACAGATCTCTGTGAATTAGAGGCTAGCCTGGTATACAGAGCGAGATCTAGGTAGGACAGGCACCAAAACTACACAGAGAAACCTTGTCTCGAAAAAAAGAAAAGAAAGCAAACAAAACCAAAAACAAAATCATTCTTATTTTCTCATTAGCCAATTTAAGTCTGAACAGATCATAATTACTGAGAGAGATTTGTCCTGATTGTGGGCCAGGCAGGACCAGGAAAACTATAGCTACAACTGGCGCCCAATGGGTTGGCAAGAGTTTTCACCTAAAACCTGAGAAAAGATTCTAAAACGGAGGTAAAAATAGCTTCCTAGTTGTCTCTCTCAAGTTAGCGGCAGCCTGCAGGTTTGAGTTACTATGGCGGGTTCCTGGTGTGCGTGTCTGATTGGCAGTATGGCGGGAATGAGGCATCTATAAGCGGCACATTACACTGTGTGGTGGATTTAATCTTTGCTAGTACAAAAAAAAAGAGGTTTCTGGGCTACACACTGCTTTGATAGAAGCATAGAACCACTGTTTCTAAGAGTTGATGGTTCCCAGAGCTGGAGGTAAAGTACCACCGCCATGTTGGGAAGCTAAGGTGGGCGGAGCCACCAGCCAAAGCTGCTATTTTAGCCCTAGTAATGCTGCAGTTTAAAACAATGGATTCACAATAAGACAGATTCAGATGGAACAAGACTTTAAATGATTTACAATGTGTGTAAAAATGTACGTAGGCTTGGAAGAGAGAGAAAAAGAAATATATGCAGTTATATAAACAAATAGTTTTTAAAAATAAAGTTTTTAAAGAGACAGTAAAGGTAGTCTAAAAATAAGCCATGTAAAGTTGGATATTACACAGAGAATCTGGATTGTGTTGTCTTTGGGATTTTTAGCTGCAGAAAAACATTTGATTAAGCCAATATGTATATTTTAAAGGTACCTTGACTTCAAAATTTGGATCTAAGGATATGATGCTTTGGAAAGGAGGCTCTGCTTTTGTTTCCACAGAAAGCCAGAGGCTATGGATTTGTTCCAGATAAAGATACATCAGGTTTGACCAGCCAAGACCCCCTGAAAGGTCTCCGATGACACCATGGCCCAGATGATCCAACATCCAGAACGGTTTCAAGGCAACTGGCTCAGACAATACAGCCTCACGGACTACCCCATAAGCCTAAAAATTTCTTTATGTCCCCATAAAATACAGCGCCCCCATCCAGCAGGAAGTAGTAAGAGAAGCTACGCCCAAATTCCCAAATATACCAGGCTGGCTTTGGAGATGGAATTGGCTCACTCCTTCTCTAAACCCAAGCATATTCCTAAAAGAAAAGATTAAGAGATTCTTGTGTCCCAAACCAGAAGAGCCCTCTGGTATGGGACAGAGAAAAACCAGTATTTTTATTTAAAACAGGTTAATTATAAATATAATATCTTTCTAAAAGAAAGGGGGATATGATACAGATATGATAGGATAAAAGGGTAGATTGTTGAACCTACTTTTAAAGAGTAACAACTTGTTTAAAAATGTATTACATTGCTATGGATTTTAGTCTGCTGATATAAAGTTAATTTTGTTATACTGTATATATATTTCTATTCTCCTTTGAGGTATTATATTTATGTAACTCATTTAGATTGCAATGGATAATTAAGAAATACAGATTAATAATTAGTCTTCTATGATAGTCAAACTTATAGTAATGTTTTCTAGGTATACATAGATATAATTCAATTAGGTAGGTAACAAAGACCTATAGAATATGGCATTTAAAAATGTTTTAAAAATTTAGACTTTCTGGACAGTGAGACATGTTTGCTCCTGGCAGCACCGATTTACTTCAGAGAGAAGGATGGGCATCGAAGACACTCCATATGGAGTTTATCTTCACCTTGGCAACAATAGCCATTTGGGCAAGGAACTGTTCTTGCCTGGACTGCTTGATTGACTGCTTGATCGACTGGACATGCAGGACCCATAGGAAGGTGACCATTGAACTTTGCTTGGTAATGGTCCTTCAGGTTCCTGCTTCACAGAGCAAACTGCCAGATACTCTACCGGACACAGAAAAAAGTGACTAAGAGACTCTAGGCCTGTGGGCTAAAGACAGATGCCCCAACTTTACAGAGGAACTTTGGATGACAATTCAGGCTGCCAGCTGTCTCTGTCTACTCTTGCAAGACTCCCGAAAGTTGCTTGCATCCTTCTCCCTTTTCTCAGGTAATATTATATCCTTCTGGGGTCTTTGATGTAGTTGAAGACTAGATAGTTATAATTTCCTTAGTTATGATAAGAGAGAAGTTAGATATGAAATGAAACCTTAGACTCACAAATATTAGATAGGATATCTTCTTTTAATTTTGCCAAATACAAATAGACTAGATATTATAAATAGACTAAATATTGCAACTGTAATTCTTGCTTGGTAATTGTTTTGTTATATGTAATTTTACTATGTGAAAGTTAAAACCTTCCTTTTTGAAAAAAGAAAAGAAAAAAGAATAGGGGAAGTGCTGTGGATATCGCTATGTATAAATAAAATGCTGGTTGGCCAGTAGCCAGGCAGGAAGTATAGGCGGGACGAGAAAAGAGAATTCTGGGAAGTGGAAGGCTGAGGCGGATGCTGCCAGCCGCCACAATGAGAAGCAGATGTTAAGATACTGGTAAGCCATGACCCACGTGGCAACTTATAGATTAATAGAAATGGGTTAATTTAAGATATAAGAACAGTTAGCAAGAAGCAAGCCACGGTCATAAAGTTTGTAAATAATATAAATCTCTGTGTGTTTACTTGGTTGGATCTGAGCAGCTGCGCGACTGGCGGGTGAGAGAGATTTGTCCTGATGGTGGGCCAGGCAGGACCAGGAAAACTATAGCTACAAATAACTGAATGCCACTTCTTCCCTGATTAGATTAAAATAAACAATGCCATCCAGACGAACAGTGGGGATGTCAATAGGTTATTTTTACAAAAAAAGAAAAAAAGAAAAAGTGGTCAGTGGCTTGGGTGACAGTGTACCAGAGAAAATAAGTGGCAGAAAAGTGAGCCAGAAAAAGCTATGTTCAGATCCGTGGTCCTATGGTGACTCTCAGAATGGCATATTCATAGTGTGACTCTGGCAGTCTACCGGAGAACATGGACTCAAAACACCAGAGGCTTCCATGTTAGGAACACTGAATTCATAGTCAGGGGTATGGTTGGGGTATGTCTTTCAGCTTTCAGAAACCAGAGGAAAGTCATATCCTAGGAATAAAAAGCATGGCGTTATGAGTATGGTTTAAGTCTTAAGAAATACTAAAAACAAATCCTGATAATATCAAGGACATTTGTCTATGGATTAACTGCCTCCAGAAATAAAAGTACACTCTTCAGCTGGGCGTGGAGGTTGCATGCCTTTAATGTCAGCAGCAGATCTCTGCGAGTTCAAGACAGAGGCCAGCCTGGTCTACAGAGGAAATTCCAGGACAGTCACAGCTACACAGAGAAACTCTTGTCTCAAAAAAACAACTGCACTCTTCAGAAGATAATACAATCTGTAAGAATTCAGCTCACTGAGGTTGGAGAGATAGCTCAGTGGTTAAGAGCACTGACTACTCTTCCAGAATACCTGGGTTCAATTCCCAGCACTCATGGTAGGCCACACCTGCCTGTAACTCCAGATCCAGGCACTATCACAGACAAAACACTAGGGCACATAAAATTAAGAAGCTGTAAAAAAATTAAGCTTACTTATCTGCTAATCAAATATTACAAGGTAAAGAATTTTCTTTAAAAAAAAAGAATTTTCTTAAGCGACTAATGGTCAAGAGATTATAAGTCTAAAGTCTTAACAACTGCAATTACCACTGAGATACAAATTATTCGATTTAGAAAGTTTTTAATTTATGTTTGTGAGTGTTTTGCCTGCACACATGTATATATGTGTGCAATATTTTCAGAAGTCAGAAGGCATCAGATCCTCTAGATGCCAATGTGGGAGCTGGGAACCAGACCAAGGTCATCTGGAAGAGGAGCCAGTGAGTGCTCCTAAGCACAGAATCATCTTTCCAACCCTTAATTTTATTTTTTTGAGACAGGGTCTCACTATGTAGCCTGGCTGGACTGTAAGGAGACCTGCCTACTTCTGCATACCGAGTGCTAGGATCAAAATCATATGCCATGACATGCAGCTGAACACACTTATTTTAAAGTTGCTTCCTACAGAGTAGATGGTAGAACTGCATTACATTTATATACTTAAAAATAAACTTCTTAAAATGGGCATAGTGGTTTGCATCTGTAATTGAAGGACTTGGGAGACTAAATCAAGACTCAATGTTCCAAGCCAGTCTATGCTGTCTAGCCATTTTGGGGTCAGTCTGTGCAACTTTGTGAAACCCTGCCTTAAAAAAAAAAAAAAGTCAATGTAGATGAGGCTAGCTTCCAACTCACTCCATCATAGATGATAATCTTGAGAGCTACGACCATAAGTGCACACCACCATGTTTGCCTTTCCCAACCACATCTTAAACGGCCACATTTTACAAGGATTTTCAGGTGTGCAAATCATCTGGACAAAAAAATAAAGGCTAACAATAGACTGTGGCTACTCTCAAAATAATCTAACGCATTTTTAACCTAACAGACAGCCTGCCCTTGATATATAAACACAGCACAGTATATATAACAAATGCATTTCACACAGGCAGACCAGAGAAGAAAGAGCAAAGCCATAGGATGGTGCTGTGTAACCAAAGTACCTGAGAGTCGGGTGATTCATGAAACCAGTTTGGACAGTATGCTACAGACTATGAAGGCCTCAGATGTCAAGCTAGAAGTACACCTCATTGTCTATGCAGTGGAAGCCACGAACTACCCATGGCAGTAAGGGAAGAGAAAAATCATCAGTTCAAATGCAAAAGAATAAACTTGGTTTAGATCAGTTGATTATATACAGGTCAAGTAAAGGGTTGGATCCCAGGCTCAGTGCTGCTATACCAATAGTGGAAAGTTGAAAAAGGGAAGAAGGGAAGGAGAAAGGGCCAAGCAAGAGCAGGATAAATCTTTATAGGAGGAGGGGGGGGGGGGGGGGGGGGGGAGGAGACGACCCACAACTCAGCCATTTCAATACTCTTTAAAAACTAGAACATGTTGGCTGGGCGGTACTTGGGAGGTAGAGCCATGTGGATCTCTGTGAGTTCAAGACCAGCCTGGTCTACAAAGTGAGTTCCAGGACAGGCACCAAAGCTACACAGAGAAACCTTGTCTCGAACAAACCCAAAACAACAACAAAAAAAACTAGTACATGTCAATAAGTTAGTAATATCAATGTGTTACAGTCCTAATATTATATGGCTGAGTATTTCCTGAGTCTATCCCATGTCTGTGGTATTTTCTATAATATGATAAAATTTTTAATTCTCACTTTGATCACATCAATTTTTTATCAGTTCCCAAAATCCTGGTATGCTTGTTTGTGGTTTTTAAATATTCAAATCTGTCACCAACTTGCAATACAAACATGCATTTAATCATCTCTTCTGGAAATGAAGATTAGTCCTCCAAGACACTCATTTGTGTCTACCACTACCTTCACACCATAAATAACTGATGCTTTCTCTTTAGGAAATATCACCTAACCCTTCATCTCCATGTGAAGTGATAAAATCCCTCAGTCCAGTACACGGCTCCTCTAGCACCAATACAGATTTGAAGCAGTAGCTCCAAGTGCGATCCACACACCATACTGTTGGTCTATGGGGAAGTTAAGCTATTGAAATTTGGGAATGTTTACAACATTTGACAGTAATTACGTATCTACTAAAATCAATCACATGCCTTTTTCATAGTATGTATCATTTTATAAAAGCAGTACAACTTTTTTGGGAGGCAAGGTTTCATGTAGCCTAAGCTGGCCCCAAAGAGACTAGGTAGCAGAAGGCAGATGAGCTTGAATTCCTGATCCTCCAGCCTCCACCATCAAAGTGCCAGGGTAACAGTTGCGCTGGACTAAGCCTAGCTTCAGTCAGCAATTTCAAGAACACAAGTTTTTCACTCCTATACAGTGGGATACAGTGGGCTCAATTCACATCTACAGCCATGTTATCTATCCTCAATGGAATCCCAGTTTTGCTCTTCATGTTGTGTAATTTTGCATGACAGTTCTCCTGTGCCTCACTTTCCTCATCATAAATGGGCATCACACGCTGGGCAGTGGTGGTGCACACTTTTAATCCCAGCATTCCAAGGGCAGAGGCATGCAGATCTCTGAGGCCAGTCTGGTCTACAGAGAGATTTCCGGGGCTACACAGAGAATCCTTGGCTTGAAAAAAGCAAAGATGGGCATTGCAGCACTTAGATAAGAAGACTGACTGCCACGACTAGATGAATCAATAGATGAAAAGCTTTTCTTCAACTAAGTCAGTCCACAATGAATATATGCTTTACCAGGAAATAACCTAAGGGCATTTCTGTGAGAGATCTTGCATTTCCTTGTTGATCTAATGGTTCCACATTTATAAACTTTAAGCCTTTTAATATTAATTACATATGTGTGCACATGTGGGCTTTGTTCAGATTCATGCAGGTATCCACTAAAGCCAGAGGCAATGGATCCCTCCTGGAGCTGGTGTTTTAAGTGGTACCAACATGGATGATGTTGGGAACCAAACACGGTTACTTTAGAAGAACAGTCCATACCCTTAGCCACTGAGCCATCTTTCCAGGCCCTTCTTTTACATTTCTTAAAAAACAAAGACACTATGCTGGGTGGTGGTGACACAGGCCTTTAATCCCAGCATTTGGGAGGAGATCTCTGAGTTAGAGGCCAGCCTGGTCTACAGGGCAAGTTCCAGTCAGAGCTACACAAGGAAACTCTGAGAAACTAAAAGCTAACTACATGTTTGCATGGCTTTCCATTCTGCAAATATTTGAGGTACACTCTATGGTTGGAGAGGTATGCTATGATTCTGACAAAAGAGGAAAAGAAATATTATACACATCCTGCTTTCCTCTCCTCTCTGCATCATGTCCACTTAATGCTTCTTGGTAGCTAGTATAAGGAATCACTTTAGCCTTCTCAGAGTAGAGAGATCAAACACTGTGACGTCACTCTACAGTAATACCCAAGAGAACACTTTTCTGTTCTGATGCTTTAATACTTTTGGCCTCATTTTCTATATTTTTTGTCTCAATAAATTAATGAATGGCTAGAACATAATATGGAGCTGAACTATTTATTAACAAGGAATATAATAGATATTGAAATCAAACACCAAATTAAAGATCAAAGGAGCTAGAGAAAGAAATAAATTATAGGTCTGTTGTGGGAGCCCACAGAGGCTATCTAGTGAGACCTTACTCAGGGTCAGAGACTCTGAGCTTGCACTACACCCAGCAGGGCTGCATAAGAAGATGATTTGGTCACAGGCATGTTTACGTGTTTGGAAGGGTCTACACTTGGCTGTATGGTGTGCTTTGATCTCGAAAGGGGGAGGTCTTTTGCCCCTCCCCTTGGCATTGTTTTTCAATAAAGGACATGCTGTTGAGTATTGACCCAGGCCCTCCCAAAGCTACCCTGTGTTTCATTGGCTAGGTCTCTTTCTATCTGATATTTCCTCATTCCTCTCTCCCCTACCTAAGAACCCTTCAAAAGGTGGGAGCCAGACTTCCACAGTCTGTCATATTTGCTCACCTATCATCCTATGATTGCAAGCAAAGCTGCAACTAACAGCTTCCATTTCCCAGGCTCTGCCTTCACTACTATAGCTTTCCTCTAGTAATATGAACTGCAATCCAGATCTACCAACCTCTGATGGACTAGGAGGAAGTACTTATTACAAAGCAGAGTACATGTAGGGGGATCTAGTTATAGCCCCTATTTGACAACTCCTTTAAATTTTAGCTAGTAGGGTGAACTTTTTAAGAATAAGGATTTAAGTGACTATAAAACTCCCCATAAGCATCAATTTCTTCACTTGCAAGGAGTTGTGAGGGTTTTTAGTGATAATCCAACAGTCTGGCACAACTATCAACAATGACAATTGCAATCAGTCATCAGTTCTGCTGGGTGCTATGAATTTGAAAAGCCAGCAGATGAGTAAATGAAGCATACTGAACAAGATTTCCAAACTCTGGGGTGGTCTGGCTAGTCCTTTCAATTTTACCATAAGGAAACAAATTTAAATTGCAAATGTTGAATCACTAGCATTCATATCTCAGCAATATAACACAGGAATAGTGACCTGCCTGGAGCATGCTCTTTAAATTACAGTCCCTGACTCAACTGCTCTGTCTACCCTCAATTCTTCCGTCAGACCTTCCCAGTCCAATCCCGCACAGCAAGTGTGGATACGTGAAGAAAACAGTGCTGGTGACTTGTTTGGAAACAACTACTCATATGACACCACACTCAAGTGACTCTAATGTCAATGCTTCCCTTCCTGAAGAAACTGAGAATTGTACAAGTTCAATGCCACAATACTAACTAGTGGAGAAAGCACAACCAGTAATCTAGCTCCAGTCCCCCCTGCACTATCCCTGCTTCACTGTTTCAAATGCTATATTAAAAGGAAACACTATTACAGCCAAGGGAGCTGCACACATACAAGTTACAAACTTAACATCCAACAGGGTCAAGGCCCTACATCAAACAAAGGTACAGATGAGGACAGATGAAACCCAGAGAAACAGCACTTTATGATTTTGAAAATGAGAATTTCAACCGTCACAGATCATGAAAACTCTGAGTTTTCACTTTCTGCTGTTGTTTGTTTGAAACAGGGTCTCACTCTGGTATCAGCTGGTCTCCAACAGTAGTGATACCTCTGCAATGCTAGAATTACAAATATGAGCCACCATGCCAGCCTCCTGAAAATTTTTACTTGATCGGTGTTACGTAGTTACTATCAAGTAATGTGCTACTACCTCTATGTTCATTATCCCTATACATTCAAACACCACAATG
>CABHPQ010171369.1:0-24109 GCA_902168405.1 Peromyscus aztecus | reverse complement strand
AAAAAAAAAAAAAAAAAAAAAAAAAAGAAATAGGCTGTGCAAAGGTGGGCAAACTAATTGATCAGTCGCTAGTGCTTCCTGTTTTCCTCAGAGTTGTGGTTATATGGACAATCTTTATGGAACAATGACCTTTGGATTTATGCTCAAACCTTTTAGATACTTTAGCATTCTGGCATTTCGTGGGAGATGCATATGGCTTTATTGATACGACTGGAATAAAGAAATTTGTATCCATAGAATACCAGGTAGGCTGGGCCTCCCTCAATAATAATTAGCTTTATGGGAATAAATAGCATTATCCTTCTGAGAAATGAACAGGCAGTGAGGCAGGTGACGCTGAGGCAAGATGGCACAGGGGAAGAGGAGGATTAGAACAAGGTAGAAGGCTGTAGAACTGTGTGTGATTTCCTCAAGTGCCTGCAACCCTCAGGGAATGGACTGCACTCTAAGTCATGGGAGCAGATATCTTGTAGCTTGAACTTGGGCTTGAACTTCACCTTGAGATATACCTGAGGAATGAGGTTAAGGCTTTAGAACACAATAGAGGTTTCTGGATGTTCCATGCCATGTTATTGGTTATTTCATCTAAATTTACTTGAAAATTGGAAGGAAGAGAGGTGAAAATCATAATGAAGCTGAGCTGTCACATGGTTCCTTTCCTGTAAATGATTTTGTCTACCAGTAGGCACTGTTTATAGCTCCTATAGGCATAAGTGTTTCGTTATCTTTCTTGATGGAATTTGAATGTATGTGCTTCTGTTATTCCTACCAGATTAAACTGGTCTTTTTGGGCAGCGGCTACTGGGTTCTCCATTTTTATAACCCTTCATGGAGCCGCACAGAATGTGTAGGTAGTTACAGCTGTTGATTGCTCCACTAACAAAATGGCAGCATGGTAAGTTCCTGCTCTCGCTAGTGAACCCGAACATGGATGGGACAGGATACAAGATGAAGAAACTGGTAGAAATAAAAAGGGATCTAACACTATACAACTCCCCAACAGATCCCAAAAGTTATTGTGGTAAATGTATTTGGTCCATATTGTTATGTCTTTAAAGTTTTAATAAATATGTCATCTATTCGAAAAAAAAAATATCCCACCAAAACCAAAAATTAAAAACAAACCCTCAACATCTAAACCCACAATTCTCAGCTTACTTTAATGTCAATGGGAAGACATGTTAGTGTGAGGCAAGCTCAGCTGAAGTCGAGAGGGAGGAAAATGGAAACTAGGTCAGTTTTCCCTCACACTTACGATCGTCAAACTCCATGTGTTCCAATCACACTGTGAATTTGTTGAAACACACACACACACACACACACACACACACACACCCCACTGTGAAATGCCTCATCAATTTCTTGAAAGACAAGGTTGAAGGGCCTGCATTTTCAGTGTGCGTCATAGGCTATTTTTTAAAGTTTTTTAACATTTGTTATTAATTAAATGTATTCATTTATTTTACATCCTGACTGGTTTCTCCTCCCTCCTCCCCTCCCATTCCCTCCCTCACTATCCCTCTGCTCCCCAATCCGAATCTACTTCTCCTCTGTTTCTGTTCAGAAAGGGGCAGGCCTCCCATGGGTGTCAACAAACCATGGCATATTAAGTTGAGGTCGGGCTAAGCTCCTCCCCTCATAGTAAGGTTGGATAAGACAACCCAGTATGAAGAATAGGTTCCCAAAAACCCGCCGAAGCATCAGGGGCAGACCCCACTCCCACTGCTCAGAGTCCCACAAGTAGACCAAGTTATACAACTGTCTCACATAGGGCCTAGGTCAGTCTCATGCAGGCCCTCTAGCTGTTGGTCCACTGTCTGTGAGCTCCTGTGAGCCCAGATTAGTTGTTTCTCACAGGTCATTCTTAGGAGCTCCAGTCTGAGACTGCTGGCCTAGCATACAGATTTCACCGTGATTTAGAAATGAATGAATATGGCTGATGTTTCAGGGAAGGGGAAAATGACCAAGGACTGTTAGTGAATCATTCACAGGCAGAGTAGTGTGGTGGTAAAACAAGCTGAAAGTGAAACAGCCTAGGATTTGCTTAGCTGATGCTGGGCAATGTGAGCTTCTTGATTCTCTGCTTCCCTTCCTGGAAAGTATGAAAGGGCGACAGCTGGACAACTGTGGTGGTGGTCAACTGTATAAAGGAAGCAGATGGGCCTGATAAGTTGTGTCTTTGATATGTGGAGCCATGTGAAAGAGAGTAATTATTGTGCTTAAATTTTTCCAACCTGTATCCCTGAAGTCCGCTGGAACCCCAAAGACCCCCTCGTTTGAAGAAGTCATGCTATAAATAAGCCTCGAACCCATCAGTGCAGCATTGAGCTTGACACTCAGGTGATGTGCAGGCTCCCCACAAGGAACGGGTCTGAAAGACAGAAATACAATCTGTTTCCGAAACATGGTGGAGTAGTTCACACTTTCCGAGGCTTTATCCTGAGGTGCAATTTGGAAGGAAAAGTGTGTGTTCCAAGCGAGCAAAAAGAAATCATTCCGACTAAATTCGATGGGCTAGGAAAAGATAAACCACAGACAACAAAGAAGCTGAAATTATGGCTACAAGGAAGAAGGGGGATGCAGGCTGTGTTGTGTGATTACATCTCAAAGGAGCCTGACAAAGAGACCTGCGGGCAGAGGAAAAGAAGTGGTCGCTCATGTCTGGAGATGTTGAGTGTCCCTGTAGCAAATTCGTGCAATTTTGTTTGTTTTTAGGAAGAAATAGCTGTTTCAAGCGTTGGAGCCCAGTAAAGACAGGAACGAGTGATGGGTTAGCTGTGAGATAATTGCAGTGGACTTTCTGAGGGAAGCAGCCTATTCAACCTCCTTTCTTCTCAGCATTTTGAAATGGGCATTTGGATAATTGTCAGAGGTCAATTTTAATTTTTACAGTCCTGCTTTTTCCTTGGTGTGTGGAGGGTGAGAGTCTTCCTAGAGAATTTTAGATGGTTATTGTGTATTTTTTTTTCACCATTAGAAAGAGAAATATTCTGGTAGTGGATAAATTAAGGTATAAGGCAATTAACAAGAAAAGAAGGCTTCCTAATAAATCATTTGATTTTTTTTAAAAAAATAAAGTCATCTGGGGATAGGTTTCACAGCATTCCTCAAGACGTTTTATTATGCCTTCATTTATGTTTAGTGCAAGGATAGATTTTTTTTTTAGCTTAAACTCCAACCTGCAAGCCTCTTTTCAGAAATGAAACAAGCAAGACAAAAATCCTCTTCCTACAGAGTACAGGGAGACAGGCACTAGAGAGTCATGGCAGAGGAAGCTGCTGAGCTTAGGAACTTAGTCCAGCACACCCTGCTGACAAAAGGAGAAAACTTGTTAGGAAGCAGCTCCTGAGGATTTTGTTGTTGTGAAGAGAATCCAGACAAGTATAGGCAGTGTGAGAAGCACACACAGTCACAGGAAAAGTTTGGACTGTTCACTTAACAGAACCAAAGTGAAGGACCCCACTGTAACATAGAAGAAAACATTGTATTTGCCTACAATGAAAGAGTTTCATTAATTTTCTGGGAGCAAATATTTAGTAAGCATATCCCACGTTATTTCTAAGCTTGTAGGTGTTAATCATTCAGTATTACAGAATGAAGGGCTTGTGATGAGTTTAGACAGTTTGTAAGAACTTGGAGTCTAGGCAACTAAAATACCACATGTGCCCACATAAGCTTAATATAGTCCACAGTAAATATTGTCACTTTATAGAACAATGGATTCATTCATTTGGCATGATTCCTTTCTCTGTTCTCCATATCATGTTATTGGGAGCTAGGCTTCCCTGATGGTTCTGTTCAGATAACAACATGAAGATGTTGTGGTCAGGCTGCTGGTTATACTCTGTGAGGAATCTGGCCTTACCAAGACTTATCTGAAGCTGGACTTACCATACAGGGCACATGATTCCTGTAGGACAAGAGAACTCAAATATGGGAAAGTGGTATTAAAAGCAATAGGTAAGATAGTTACTAGTCTTCAGGAACTCAAATCTTTATGGGATAAACTATTGTGTTTTCATAAAACGTATCATCACTATTGGGGCATACATCCTTGCAATAAATGTTACTTCATTCAGACACTGGTGATACTGTAGTGTGGTATTGGTATTCTTTTTTTCATTTTCTGCACTTTTTTAGTTGAGAATTTTCTGTTTAGAAGAATGAATAAAGGTTAAAGTTGACATCTGCATCCCAGTCTTTCCCTCCTGTCGCTGCAACACCAAATGCCTCTTTGGCACAATTTACCTGATCCAGGTCAGGCCGAAGCCATCATTTTGGTGTTTTATTGTTTCTCCTCTAATCATGTCACCTCATGATTTCTAGGGATCATTTCAAACTGGTGACAGTTTCTTGGCCAGTCTTTGCATTTTAGGATGAAATTCTTGGCACATGTTTGCTTCCAAATGAGCAAAATGGACTTGAGCCAAGCACTTGGCTTGTCTCTTCTTGTGTTGAAACATTCCATTAAGGCCCAGGGAGGAGATAAAACTTACAAGTCTCAGGAAGTTTCTGAAACCTAGGAGATTCACAAGCCCCTTCCCAAGACTATGTAAAGAGTAACAATTGCTGGGAAGGAGAGACTCTTCAACCAGCCAAGGAGAGCCCTAGGGGTAAACCTTTCATTAATGACTCATTTCTCATGCTGGGATGGACTTTTGGGGCATGCAGCTTCCCTTAGTCATGTTCCCGTAAGTAACCCTTCATCCATATGCCTTTAAAAAACAATAACAAACTTATTTGTTGTGGGATATTAGTTTAAGATGTGTTACATTTGTGGTGATATTTTATTTGTGTTCTAACAAATAAAACTTATCTGGGGATCAGAGAACAGAACAGCCACTAGATTAGACATAGAGGCCAGGCAGTGGCAGCACATACGCCTTTAATCCTATCACTTGAGAGGCAGAGATCCTTCTGGATCTCTGTGAGTTCAAGGCCACACTGGGAATAGAGCCAAGCCTGGTGGCACACTCCTTTAACCCCAGCACTTGAGATCTCGTGTCTTTGCTCGGGAAGGACATATGCCTTTAATCCCAGGAAGTGATGGCAGGAAGTAGAAAGGTATATAAGGTGTGTGGACCAGGAACTAGAAGCTATTTAGCAGCAGTTCAGCATAGACACTTTTGGGTGAGGACTCAGAGGCTTCCAGTCTGAGGAAACAGGATCAGCTTAAGAGTTGGTGAGGTGAGGTTGCCTGTGGCTTGTTCTGTTTCTTTGATCTTTCAGTTTTCACCCCAGTATCTGGCTCTGGGTTTTTTATTAATAAGACCGTCTAGCAATTCTTCTTACATACATTTGTTTATGCTGTGGAATATTTGTTTAATGATGCAAAGATGTGTTGCATTCTTCTATGTTGCATTTGTTTAATTCTGTGAAGCTGTGTTACTGTGCCTGTCTAAAACAGCTGATTGGTCTAATAAAGAGCTGAACGGCCAATAGCTAGGCAGGAGAGAGATAGGTGGGGCTGCCAGGCAGAAAGAATAAATAAGAGAAGAAGGGAGGAGGAAACAAGGAAAAGGAGAATAGGACAGAGGGGCCAGCCACACAGCCACACAGCCACACAGCCACACAGCCAGCCATGTAGTAAGAAGGAAAGAGAGGAATATAGAATAGAGAAAGGTAAAAACCAAAATAAACCAAACCAAAACAAAACAAAAACAAAAACAAAAAACCAACCACAATATTAGTTCACCAAGCCAGACTTGATGGAATGGTTTCTTTGGAATAGTCCTATTCACCCAGAAAAGGACACAATGGACCTGTGTTCTCCTCTGCCAAGAAGTCCCACAGTGCTTTTGGAGTTACTTCGTCACTTCGATGGGACAGTTCGTTTTTTAAACATCCTCTATCTGACCTGGAGAAAAGGAAGGAGAGCAAGAGGCTTCTTGACTATTAAAAGGCTTTAAGAAGTGCTCATTTTGTTTTTCTCCCTCAAGTTCATACATATGGAGCAAAGTGTGAGAGAAGACTCTCAAACTGCTTCTGAGAATGATTAATTGTGGAGCAACAAAGGATCCCCCCGTTCTCAGGAAGAGCCTCTTCATGGCTCACAATGAACACGTCTCTCATGACAAAGCCACTGGCAGGGGCTGGGAAGAGTTTATTTTAAGTAACTAGCACACCTCCACTTGTCGTAAGCCCAGCTCAGCTTTTCAGAGCTGCTTTTAGCTTTCATTGTCTTGAACTAAGTAACCGTGAAACGAGGGAATATCTGTCAGTCATGACGTGACTGAGGCAGAAGTGTGGACCCTTCCAGACACTGCAGCCCAATTCCTTCCCTTTCTTGTAAATATCATGTATGAAGTCACAAATTCGAAAATGCATAGATTTTCAGCTATTTATTGAGGTTGGACAGAATAACTTCATCTAGCTTAATCTAGTTGTAGTGTGATGAGCTCTATTAACATGACCTGCAATGTATCTCTATACGAAGAGAGCCAGACACATCTACCATGTCTAGAGTTTTGGTGAGTTAGCAGAAACGTGCAGGTCATTTATTTCCTTCTCAGTTATTTTATGATGTTTTTGAACATCTCAAAGACAATGCAGCATAAAATGTAATTTTTCTTTATAAAACATTGTCATGTGAATGTGGCATCTTTCACTATCTAAAATAACACTCCCATAAAATTTTTGCAGGCCTCTCTGTTTCTCCAGCAGACCGGATCCCTCAGGCACACCCCTGGTGCTGAAGAGAACACCAGCCACAGCCTCCTATGGCTCCACAGACCATCCCCTTCTGACCTCCCTCCCCCACTCATTGCTGTATTCCAGCCTTCCACACCCTGCAAACACATCAACCTGGCAGGCCAGCAAAACAGGCAACACACATCCATCAGTCTCTTGAAAATCCAGAGAGGAAACAGATACCAAGGAACAAAACACCCACCCAACAAAGACAAACCCAGAAATCAGCACCCTAGACCTATAATCACCCCAAATCCAGATGCATAGACACTAGCATTAAAAAAAAACAGTAAGAGCCAGGTCACTATGGCCCCACTAAAGCCCAACCATCCTATCGCAGCAGGCCCTGAATATTCAACATTGCTGAAGCACAAGAAAAAGACCTTAAAACCAACTATATGAAAATGATAGCGGTCCTTAAAGAGGAAATGAAAAAAGCCCTTAAAGAAACCCAGGAGAACACAAATAGTTGTAGGAAACCAATAAAACTCTTCTGAAAATGGGAATAGAAACAATAAAGAAAACACAAACTGAGGAAATTCTGGAAATGAAAAATCTAGGTAAGGGAACGGGAACTACAGATACAAGCATCATCAACAGAATACAAAAGATGGAAGAGAGGATCCCAGGCTTTGAAAATATGATAGAGGAGATAGATATACCTGTCAAAGAAAATGTTAAATCTAAACAATTCCTGACACAAAACATCCAGGAAACCTGGGATACTGTGAAAAGACCAAATCTAAGAATACTAGGAATAGAGGAAGAAGAAAAAACCTAGCTCAAAAGCCAAGAACATATATTTTTGTTTGTTTGTTTGTTTATTTATTTATTTATTTTGTTTCTACTTCCTGACTTCTCCACCTGCCCCTACTCCTTCTGTTTCTCTTCAGAAAAGGACGGGCCTCCCATGAATATCAACCAGCCATGGTATATCAAGTTGTAGTGAGACTAGGCAATCAGGTAGGAGGAAAGGGTCCCCAAAGCAGACAACAGAGTCAGAGACAGCCCCTGCTTCCACTATTAGGAGTCTCCCAAGAAGACCAAGCTACACAACTGTAACATATATGCAGAGGGCCTACATCAGGTCCATGCAGGCTCTCTGGTTGTCAGTTTAGTCTCCATGAGTCCCTATGAGCCTAGGTTAGTTGATTCTGTGGGTTTTTGTGGTGGTGCCCTTGACCTCAGTGACTCCTACAATCCTTCCTCCCCGTCTTCAGCAAGATTCCCTGAGGTCTGCCTAATGTTTGGCTGTGGGTCTGCTTCTGTTTCCATCAGTTGCTGGGTGAAGCCTCTCTGATGACAGTTGGGCTAGGCACCAACCTATGAGTATAGATAAGTATAGCATAATATCATTAGGAATCATTTCATTGGCTTTCTTTTCCCAGTTGTGTTTGGTTCCATCCTAGGTCTATGGGCTATGCTTCCTCCAGGTCCTGGCCCTCAGGGATGAGCTCCCTCTCATGGTATGGGCCTCAAGCTGGGCCAGTCATTGGTTGGTCTCTCCCACAATTTCTGTGCCACCTTTACCTCAGCACATCTTGTAGGCAGGACAAAGTGTAGGCTGAAGATTCTATGGCTGGTTGGTGTCCCAGTCCCTCTATTGGAAGTCTTGCCTAGTTACAGGAAATGGCTGGTTCAGGCTTCATATCACTTATTGCTAGAAGTCTTAGCTAGGGTCACCCTAATAGATTCCTGGCAACTTCCACTGCACTAGCTTTCTAGCTTGTCTGAGAGATTCCCTGCCCCCCCATTCCAGTTGTCCCTCCCAGTACTTTCTCCTTCCACCCTCCTCGCATCTGATCCCTCCTGTGCCCATCCCCACCCCCAATCTAGATTCCTACCCCTGTCTAACAGTGATATGAATTTTATTTACCCTTCAGAGTGAGATTTATGTGTTCCCTCTTGAGCCCTCCTTGTTACTTAGCTTCTCTGGGTCTGTGGATTATAGCATATTTATCATTTAATTTATGGCTCATTAATTTATGTACTCATGAGTACATAACATGTTTGTCTTTCTGGGTCCTAGTTACCTCACTGAGAATGATCTTTTCTAGTTCCACCCATTTTGTGAGCAAATTTCATGATGTCATCGTTTTTGTTACAGCTGAGTAGTACTCCATTGTGTAAATGTACCACATTTTCTTTATCCATTTCTTTTTTGGTTGAGGGACATCTGGCTATTATGAATAAAGCTGCTATGAATATAGTTGAGTAAGTGTCCTTGTGTTATGTTGGAGAGTCCTTTGGGTATATGACTGTAGATGTAACCAACTGTCGTATAAATAAGAAACACAGAACCAATGCAAAGAAGAAAGCCAAGAGGTCAGAGCTAAGAGCCAACACCTTACCCTTCCTCCTGCAGTGGTCCTACCTCTCCGAAGGAGCCCGTACTTCCTGTGTTAAAGTCTTTATATAGTCTCTGTTCTGCCTTCTCATTGGTTGTAAACCCAACCACAGGACTGCCTCATTACGGCCTATCTGTATAGACCTCCAGGTGTTCTATGGTTGGTAATGAGATTAAAGGCATGTGTATCCAATGCTGGCTGTATCCCTGAACACACAGAGACTTACCTAGCTCTGTCTGCCAAGTGCTATGATCACAAACGTACACCACCACTGCCCTGCTTTCCTATAGCTTACTAATAGCTCTGACCCCCAGGCAACTTTATTTATTAACATACAAATAACATTTTGGTACAAAGAAAATATCACCATATATGACCAAGTATAGCTGGGCCTTATATCAATTCCCAATTTTCTGAGAAAGCATCATATTAATTTCCAACGTGGCTGTAGAAGTTTGCATTCCTACCAGCAGTGGAGGAGTGTTCCCCTTGCTCCACATCCTCACCAGCATGAGTTGTCACTTGTGTTTTTGATCTTAGCCATTCTGACAGGAGTAAGATAGAATCTTACTGTCCTTTTGATTTGTATTTCCCTAACGGCTAAGGATGTTGGATATTTCTTTAAGTGATTCTTGGCCATTTGAGATTCCTCTGTTGAAAATTCTCTGTTTAGATCTGTACCCATTTTTTAAAATTTGATTATTTGGTTTGTTGATGTCTAGTTTCTTGAGTTCTTTATATAATTTGGAAATGAGTCCTCTGTCTAATGTAGGATTGGTGAAGATCCTTTCCCATTCTGTAGACTCCCGTTTGTCCTTTTGACATTGTCCTTTGCCTTACAGAAGCTTTTCAATTTCATGAGGTCCCATTCATTAATTGTGGATCTTAGTGCCTATGTGATTGGTGTTCTGCTCAGGAAGTTGTCTCTTGTGCCAGTGCATTTAAGGTTATTCCCCACTTTCTCTTCTGTTAGGTTCAGTGTATTTGCTTTTATGTTGAGGCCTTTGATCCAATTGGACTTGAATTTTGTGCAGGGTGATAGATATGGATCTATTTGCATTCTTCTACATGCCCACATCCAGTCAGACCAATACCATTTGTTGAAGATGCTTTCTCTTTTCCATTGTATTATTTTGGTTTCTTTATCAAGAACCAAGTGTTTACATGTGTGTGAATTTACTTCTGGGTCTTGGATTCAATTCCACTGATGAACTTGTCTATTTTTATGCCAATACCATGCAGTTTCTATTACTATTGCTCTGTAGTAGAGCTTGAAATCAAGGATGGTGATACTTCTGGAAACTCTTTTATTTTATATTATTGTTTTTAGCTATCCTGGGTTTTGTGTTTTCCATATGAAGTTAAGTTTGTTCCAGAACATATTTTTAACAAAATCATTGATGAAAATTTTCCTAACATAAAGAAGGACATACCTAAAAGGTACAAGTACATTGTAGAACAACAGATAGATTGGACCAGTAAAGAAAGTCCCTTAGCCACATAATAATCAAAACACTAAACCTGTAGAACAAAGAATGAATATTAAAAATTGCAAGGGAAAAGAAAAAGTAATATATAAAGGCAGATATATTACAATTACAACTGATTTCTCAGTGGAGACTCTAAAAGCCAGAAGGGCCTGGATAGATGTGCTGTAGACTCTAAGAGATCACAGATGCTAGCCAGGACTACTATACTCAGCAAAACTTTCAATAACCCTAGATGGAGAAAACAAGATATTTTATGATAAAGTCATTTGAAACAATATCTATCTTCAAATCCAGCCCCACAGAAGGACTTAGAAAGAAAACTCCAGCCTAAGGAGGTTAAGTATACCCATGAGAACACAGGAAATAAATAATCTCATACCAGCAACACGAGAAGAAGGCAAACACACACACACACACACACACACACTCACCACTACAACTACCACCACCACCACCACCACCACCACCACCACCACCAACAACAACAACAACAACATAATAACAGGAATGAACAGTCATTGGTCATTGATATCTCTCAAAACCAATGATCTCAGTTCTCCAATAAAAAGACAGATTAACAGACTGGATACAAAACAGCATTATTCTTCTGCTGCATCCAAGAAATACACCTCAACATTAAGGATAGACATCACCTCAGGGTAAAAGGGTGGAAAAAGGTATTCTAAGCAAATGAACCTAAGAAGCAAGTTAGTGGAGCCATTTTTAATATCTAACAAAGTAGACTTCAAACAAAAATCAATCAAACGAAATGGGGAAGGACACTTCCTACTCATCAAAGGAAAAATCCACTAAGATGACATTTCAGTCATTAACCTCTGTGCCCCAAAGACCAGGGAACCCAAGTTTATAAAAGAAATACTACTACAGCTTAAATCACATATAGACTATCATACACTGATAGTGGGAGACTTTAGTACCCAACTCTCACCAATGAACAAGGCATACAGATAAAAACTAAACAGAAATACTGAACCTAACAGATGTTATAGATCAAATGAATATGACAGATATCTACAGAACATTTTACCAAAACATAGAAGAATGTACCTTCTTCTCAGCACCTCATGGAACTTTCTCCAAAATTGACCACATACTCAGACACAAAAACACAAGGTTTCCATAGATACAAGATATTTGAAATAACACCCTGCATCCTATGAGACCATCATGGATTAAAGTTGGACATCATCAACAATACAAATGATAGAGAGCTTACAAACTCATGGAAACTGAACAACTCTCTACTGAATATAAGATGGGCCAAGACAAAAAGAAAGACTCTAGAATTCAATGAAAATGAATGCACAGTATACTCAACCTTATGGGACACAATGAAAGCAGTGCTAAGAGGAAAGTTCATAGCACTAAGTAGCTCCATAAAAAAAAAAAAAACTGGAGATCTCATACTAGCAATTTAATAGCACACTGAAAAAGTTCTATAACAAAAAGAAATCATCACACCAAGGGGAGTAGAAGGCAAGAAATAATCAAATTGAGACCTTAAATCAATAAAATGGAAACAAAGAGTTGGTTCTTTGAGAAAAGCAACAAGATAGACAAACACATATTCAAACTAAATAAAAGGTGGAGAGAGAATGTCTAAATTAATAAAATCAGGAACAAAAGGGGGCATAACAGACACTGAGGAAATCCAGAGAATGATAAGTATGTACTTTAAAAACCTGTACTCCACCAAATTGGAAAAAGCAAAAAGAAGTGGATAATTTTTCTTGATAGGTAACACTTACTAAAGTTAAATCAAGATCAAATAAACACTTTAAATAGACCTAAAACCCCTAGTGAAACAAAAGCAGTCATTAAGACTTTCTGGACCAAAAAAAGCTCAGGGCCAGATGGTTTCATTTCAGAATTCTACCAGGCTTCCAAAGAAGAGATAATACCAATGCTCCTCAAATTATTCCATAAACTATAAACAGAAGGAAGATTGCAAAATTCATTTTATGAGGCCACAATCACCCTGATACCCAGACCACATAAAGATTCAGCAAAGAAAGAGAATTATAGACCAATTTCCCTCATGACTATGATGCAAAAATACTCAATAAAATACTTGCAAACTGAATCCAAGAACACATCAAGAAAATTATCCACCATGCTCAAATAAGCTTCATCCCAGAGATGCAGGGATGGTTCAACACACAAAAATCTGTCAATGTAGTTCACCACAAAAACAAATGGAAAGAAAAAAACCCCACATGATCATCATATTAGATGCTGGAAAAGCCTTTGACAAAGTCCAATGCCCCTTTATGATAAAAGTCTCGGAGAGATTAAGCCTACAAAGGACATACCTAAACATTTATAATAAAATATTATGAAATTATTATAAAATGCCTTAAGCAATTTACAGCAACCCAATTGCCAACATCAAATAAAATGCTGAGAAACTCAAGGAAATTCCACCTAAAATCAGGAAGAATACAATTCTGTCCACTCTTTCCATATCTATTCAATATAGTACTCCAAGTCCTAGTGGAAGCAATAAGACAACTGAAGGAGATCAAGGGGATACAAATTTGAAAGCAAGAAGTCAAAGTATCGTTAATTACAGATGGTGTGACAGTATATATAAGTGACCCCAAAAATTCTACCACAAAACTCCTACAGCTAAAAATACCTTTAGTGGACTGGTTAGACATAAGATTATCTAAAAAAAAAATCAGTATCTTTACTTGCAGATGCTATGATAGTATACTGAAAAAGTTCCCACGGGGGAATTCCTGCAGCTGATAATGTTCTTGGTGAAGTGGTGGGATACAAGATTAACTGAAAATAACCAGTAGCCCTCCTCCATACAAATAACAAGTGGACTGAGAAGGAAATCAGGAATACAACACCTTCACAAATAGCCCCAAATAATTTGGAATATCTTGGGGGTAATTCTAATTAAGTAAGCTAAAGACTTATATAACAAAAATTTCAAGTCTCTGAAGAAAGAAATTGAAGAAGATATCAGAAGATGCAAAGATCTCTTATGCTTGTGGATTGGTAGGATTAACATAATAAAAAATGACCACCTTCAGGTGCAGAGATCCACGGCCAGGTGCCAGGCTGAGCTCTGGGAATCCAATTGATGAGAGAGAGGAGGGATTCTGCAGACGGGGAACCTCAGATCATGTCAGGAAGAAGTGCAGAGAGACTGGCTACACTATTGGAGGCCCACGAACTATAGACTAGTGGCTGTGGAGCCCCCATGGGACTGGACTAGGCCCTCTGGATACAGAAGATAGTTGTTTGGCTCAAACTGTTTGGGGAACACCCAGGCAGGGGGATCGGGATCTGTACCTGGTGCATGGGCACGCTTTTGGGAATCCGGTGCCTGTGGTGTGACACCTTGCACAGCCTTGGTGCAGTGGGAAGGGGCTTGGACCTGTCTAGGCTCAGTGTGCAGGGCTCTGCTGACTCCCCAAGGGAGACCTTGATGTGGGGGATATGGGGATGTGGGGTGGCTTGGGAAAGAGGGTTGGGAGATGGGAGGAGGTGGGATCTGTGGGTGGTATGTAGAGTGAGTAGAAAATTTCTTAATAAAAAAAAGTAAAAAAAAAGTGAAAAAATAAATGGCCATCCTACCAAAAGCAATCTATAGATACAGTGCAATCCCCATCAAACTTCCAACACAATCCTTTACAGACCTTGAAAGGACAATTCCCAACTTCAAATGAAAAAACAAAAAACCCAAGATAGCTAAAATAATCCTGAACAATAAAAGAACTTCTGGAAGTATCACCATCCCTGATTTCAAGTTGTACTACAGAGCTATAGTAATAAAAACTGCATGGTATTGGCATAAAACCAAACACACTGATCTTGGACTCAAACTGAAGACCAAGACATACATTGACACATATATGGACACCTTATTTTTTTTTTTTATTAAGAATCCAGAAATACACACTAGACAAAATACAACATCTTCAACAAATGCAGCTCAAACTGGATGTGTGCATGGAAAAGAATATAAATAGATCTATACTTATCACCCTGCACAAAACTCAAGTCTAAGTGGATCAAAGATGCCCACATAACAACAGATACACCGAACATGATAGAAGCGAAGGTGGGGAGTAGCCTTGAACGCATTGGTACTGGTGACAACTTCCTGAACAGAATACCAATAGCACAGGCACTAAGATCAACAATTAATAAGTGGGACCTCCTGAAACTGAAAAGCTTCTATAAGGCAAAGGACATGGTCAATAAGACAAAGCAGCAGTCTACAGAATGGGAAAAAGATTTTTACCAACTCTGCATCTGATGGAGGACTAACATCCAAAATTTATGAAGAACTCAAGAAACTAGATGTGAAAAAAACAAATAATCCAACTTAAAAATGGAGTACAGTGCTAAAAAGAGAATTCTCAATAGAGGAATATCAAATGGCTGAGAAACGCTTAAAGAAATGTCAACATCTTTTTTGTTTTCAGACTTGTATTTAACCTTTTCACACCTGGGATCGTAAGTTTAGTCATCATTGATGGATGAACTGTGACAGAACAGAGTTATCTTTTACCATCTTTTTTTCTCAAGTTTTGTCATCATTGACAAACTGAGTTATCTTTTATAATCATGTTTACTCATCAACCACATAACTCAAATTTTAAGAATCTAGAGGCACGTGATAGCCTGTGCTCAAGCTGGTAGCTCTTGTGTCTTTAAGGACACTAGATAGAAAGAAAATATCCAGATTGCCATGTCCCAAGCAGTGTATTATTAACTCTTAAAGGTCAGAGTGCCCAAGAAACAATCCTCAGGCCAAAGATGCTGCAGTTATTATTTAAATTCTTGCATAATACAATGTTTACATCTTATATCTTTGTAGAATTTATTTATATGTCTAATCCTGTCATTATTTTGTTCCTTGGTCTTAAGACACCATAGTGGCCCTGCATGAGCTAACTTTTCTAAGAAATAGAGGCCCCCAAGTCCTATTATTTTATTATCTTTCCACACCATTCTTTGCTCATCATTATAAGTCTCTGTGTAGGACAGAGGTAACTTTAGCTAATCTAACTTTGTTGCTGTGTATGCTACGAAATCATCTGAGTGTATAGTGGGAGGAGGCTTGCAATCTGATCTGCGGCCAACTCTTCTAGCCCACCCAATCTTGTTAACCTTTTTAAGTTTACTTTGTTTTGAATATCTTGTTCCTGAGTAAGTACAGGAACAGATGTTTCAAGAATATCTCACATCCTCATAAAGAGACCTCTGGCTTCTTTATGTAAATCATAACATTCAAGGTGTAAGGGAGATCTTCAAGTATATAAGGGTATCTTCCTGAAGACAGGAGGGGTAGTATGCTCATAATTTTTCTGGGGAAGCTTAGGAGCAGTACTCCTGGGAAGGCATAAATGATTCATAAGAAATTTCCCATAAATCCAATATCCCACAGTTGTACAAATATTAACAGCCCCCCAAGCATGCAACACATGGAGATGGAAACCAAAAGTGGCACGGCGGCCATCATGCAGCTTAGCCTTGCTGGATCTTTGTCAAGCACCTGTGCTGGCTGTATGACTTTTGCTGTTCTCATCACATACGGCTGTTTCGGTAACCCAGACCCAGAAAGACAAATATGGTACATACTCACTTATAAGTGGATATTAGCCATTAAGTTAATGATCTCTAGACCCAAAGAGGTTAAGCAAAGTGGAGGGTGCATAGATCTTTTTGGGAAGGGGAAATAGAACAGATATTGTGGGTGGACTGGGTGAGGGTGGGGATGGGAACTGGAGGGATCCGGTAGGGGTAAGATGGGATGGAAGGAGAGTGTGAGGACAGATGACTGAAATTGACTGGTCATTTGGGGGTGGTTTAGAAATCCAATGCGGTGAAAACTTCCTGGAATCTATGAGGGTGTCCCTAGTGAGGAGTCCTAGTAATAGGGGACTCATAGTCTTTACTGACCATCTCTTGTAGCCAAGGCTTCCAAGAGGCAAGACTAGGATCAGTTAAATTGTTGCCTGAGGGGGTCCTGTGGAGATTCCCAAACAATCCAGGCTGATTCTGGGATGTAGGATTGCTCCCCGAAGACTAACGGAGGGGCCCATTGTCAAGAACAGCATCCCCACAACCCATTGAATGTGGAGAGGTTGAACTGGTGCCTGCATGGATCCTTCACCCCTATATTTCAGTCTCTTTAGTGTGGGAAAGTACTCTGCAGGACACCAAAAGAGAGACATGAACACCAACCCAGCTATAAAACCTTCGACCTACCTATCTGCCCTACCTGCAAGACGTGCCAGGCAACGGTGGTGCAGAACTTGTGGGAGTGGCCAACCAATGTCTGATTTGACTTGAGGTCCACGCCATGAGGCAGAATCCATGCCGGGCACTGCTTGGATGCCCAGGAAAATATTTTTTTCTGCAGGTACAAGTAACTTTATTAAAGCAGAACACTTGATAACAAGGAAAAATGTAATTAAATCTAGTTCTTGTTGATTTACAGGTCTTTCTCATTTATTTCCCGACTTCAAATGTCTCCAAACAGAAAGAAACTGGAGCCCTTTGACTCTTATCAAACTATTAATAGGAAACTTATCTTTATTGTAGGCCAGTACTTCACTGACCCTTCACTGTCTCCCTGACCCTATTTCTTATTTTGAGATCTCATGTAGCCCAGGCTGACCTTAAACTTTATATATAGCCAAAGATGACCTTACACTTCTGATTCTCTTGTTTTCAGCTCCAGAGTGCTGAGGTGTTAGTTCTATGCCGCCACATCTGGTTTATTTTGTGTTGCAGATCAAATTCCCGCTTCAAGTGTGCTGGGTGGGTGCTGTGGGATGTTCTGTATGGCAAATGTGTTGCTAATAAAACACTGATTGGCCAGTGGCTAGGCAGGAAGTATAGGCGAGACTAACAGGGAGAATAAAAAGAACAGGAAGGCAGAGGGAGTCTCTGCCAGCCGCCACCAGGACAAGCAGCTTGTAAAGATGCCGGTAAGCCATGAGCCATGTGGCAAGGTATAGATTTATAGAAATGGATTGATATAAGATCTAAGGACAGTTAGCAAGAAGCCTGCCACGGCCATACAGTTTGTAAGCAATGTAAGTCTCTGTGTTTACTTGGTTGGGTCTGAGCGGCTGTGGGACTGGCAGGTGAAAAAGATTTATCCTGACCTTGGGCCAGGCAGGAAAATTCAAGCAACAGGTGGGCACTCCAGCAACTGAGCTTCATGTTTCATCCACAATTTTTAAATTTGTTATTATTATTATTATTATTATTGTAGTGTCTATCTTTCTAGGGCTAGGGATTTGAAGCTGGAAACTTGTAAATGTTAGTTAAGCACTCTATGGCTGTGATGTACTCTTATACACTAAAAATTCAATTATTAGTCAGTATTACTATTGTGCGTGTAGCACGCGCGCGCGCTCGTGTGTGTGTGTGTGTGTGTGTGTGTGTGTGTGTGTGTGTGTGTGCTCCAGTGTCACATGAGCCAGGGCATACTTGTGAAGGTCAGAGGCCACCTTTTCAGGAGTGGTTTCTCTCCTTCCACCTTGTTGAACAGCGTCTTTCTCAGTTCTCTCTGCTGTGCTAGGTACCCACAAACTTCCAAATGACTTTCCCATTTCCATTTCTTCAGGAGTGCTGGAATTACATATTTTCTATTGCATTCTGTTTTTTCAGATGAGTTCCAGGAATTGAACTCAGGCCATCAGATTTGTGCAGCAGGCACATTTATCTACCGAGCCACCTCACTGGTCCCTGGACATATATCAGCTTATGAAATATTGGGGTTCACCCTAGTTGTTTCCTTCTATAGCTGAATCTTAACTGACCACGATAACTTCCTTCCAAAAGGACTTACATTAAAATATTTTAAAGCTTTTATTCATTTATTTTCATTTATGAGTATTTATGTCTATGTGTGTGAGTTATGTGACCACATATGTCCTTGGAGGCCACAGGTCATTGGGTCTCCAGAAACTGGAATTATTCCTGATATGAATGCTGAGAACCAAGCCCGGTCCTCTGCAAGAGCTATGAATGCTCTTAACAGCTAATCCCCTAAAGATTATTTATTTATTTTGTCTGTCTCTCTATCCCATCCATCCATCCATCTATCTATCTATCTATCTATCTATCTATCTATCTATCTATCTATCTATCTATCTATCATGTGTGTGTGTGTGTGTGTGTGTGTGTGTGTGTGTGTGTGTGTGTGTGTGTGTCTGTGTTCATGTGCATTCATGAATGTCTAAGGAGGACTGAATAGGGCACTAAATAGCCCAGAGCTGGAGTTACAGGCAGTTGTGAACCATTTCATGTGGGTTCTGGGACCTGAACTCAGGCCCCCTGGAAGGGCAGCCGGTACTCTTAACCACTGAGCCATCTCTCCAGTCCCCATCACTTCTTTTTATTTTTGTATCTTCCATTTTTAGTCCTCATCAAAAGGGAAGACTTCAGCAAAACAATGACAACACTCCCTTTGTTTGTAACAGTGAAGAGTAGGTCTGAAGAAGGAGTGGTCCTTTCCATTCCTGTTTGAGCTGGAAGCTGAAGATGGGGAGAATGAGAGTTAAAGGCAGTCAATCAAATGGGAATTGGCAAATGAAAGCAGTAGAGCCCGAATGATGTGTTGGCTTACTAGCTGGGAGGTGCATCTGGCTTTCTTTTAGTCCTTGTTTCTGAACTCTTTACGGGGAGCAACAAGTAAATTAAAGCAAGGTTCAAAACTAAAAGTTTTTGTAACCCAAGCACTCATTTCAATACTATTTATTGGCTAGTCTCTGTGGCGAGTACTCAGCCCACATCCGCAAATTCATACACAATGCCTTTCTCACTCCTCCACGATTCAGCGCCCCCTTTATGCACACAAAATACGAATTTTACAGGAGTTAAGTTCATCTAATACAGAGTGGCAGGGTTTTGTGCTTGAAATATTTGTGCTTATAAATAGTCTACTCTTTTGTGATGGGCACCTTTCCATTACTCTGTGAAGGACACGCATTATTTAGTATACAAGCCTCAACTAGTCACGAAAGATGCTTGAACTTAAACCTTGATTCTATTTGTTTATTCTGTCTTTGAGGTTTTATTTTGAAAAGAAAACCACCAGTAGATGTTACAGTTATAGTAATGGTATCATCGCTGTGAACCCAGGCCTCCAGTTGGCAACCGATGATGGTTAACCCATTTTTAGTGTGTGTGTGTGTGTGTGTGTGTGTGTGTGTGTGTGTGTGTGTGTGTGTGTTTCCCTCACTGTGTAGCCCAGGCTGGCTTCAAGTTTACAGTCCTCTTAGCATCCCAAGTGCTGGGATGAAAAGCACGAACACAGCTCCAGCCCTTAATACTTCCGTAGTTTATTTTTTGATGAGGTGACTATTTTAGTGTTATCCTCCCCCACACTTCTATTCCATGTACATCTCTTGACAACACACTTGAGGCTATAGTTAGATTTTCTTTTAGGAAATCTGTGTAACTGCCTCTCTTTCACTCTCCTATGCTTACCCGTCCCATTCTCTTCGTACTGGAAGCTGTGCTAAATTCTGCAAAGGTACTTTTGATCTGCCCCTATCTAGGACACCCCTTCTGTTGGTGTCCTCCATCCTAGATTCTCATCCTCCTCTCTATTCCTCTCGTCCTTTTTTATTCCTGCCTCATTGGTTTCTTTGATTCCCAAGATGTTCTCATAATTCAGTATACAATTATACTTATGGCATCTACCCTAAAAAGAGACATCTCTTCAAACTGAATTTACTTTTACCTTTGGCCCTTAAAACTCATGCTTAATGAAAAAGGTTTGAATTTTCTGCAGTAACTGTCTCTGTTTTGTAATTACCCATTTTTCTCTTTAGTCTACTCTCTCCCCATCAGGCTGTTTCTTCCAATCCACTAAGACCATGCTGGACAGTGTGACCAATGGGGCACAGGTATCAGTCTGTGGTTTTCACTTCCCTGCAGCATTTGACACTGTGGACCATGTCATTCTTTGTAAGCCCTGGTTTCATGGTTTCCATGGTATCACTCTTTCTTGATTTTTCTCCTCCCTGGTAGTCACTCATTGCTGGTCATTTTGCTTTCCTTATTTGACCTTTAGATATTAAGCTGCCTATAGACTTTTCTATTTACACACCTTACTAGGCAGTTTCAGTACATTCTATCTGCCAGCAGTCCCCAGATGGCTCTAGCCTAACCTTTCCCCAGAATCTCCTCACCTAGTTATTGTGCAACCTTGACATCTAACAAGCTTGCATTTCTCTCTTTCTCTACAACCTTTTGTGTACAGAACTTCTGTGCTCTGGCCTTCCCTCTTTCTGCAAACACAGTACTCATAACACAGTTTCTGTTTCACCTTCAAAATGTTTTCTGCAAGGCTGCCCTGCCTTGAGAGGTGGGCACCACTACGAATGAACAGATATGTGATGGAAAAGTGGGAAAGATAGAAAAACAGAGTGGTATGTGCCCTCTGGAGAGAGGTGGAACAGGAGACTTTATGTTGGTGACAGGCATGAGAGGGGCTGAGGTTGGAAGCAGAACATGTCATTGCCCATTAGGGTTAGTGGGGTCATGTGCAGCAGCCTGGTACTTACGAAGATGCAGACTCAGTTCCCAAACACGCTGCCTGGCTGTGGGATTGCTCTGGCTCTGGGAAATAAAAGAGGCCCATGATGGGGAACAGTTCACTTTCTGCAATGGACGTCCTTGAAGGACCACTTGGTCCGTGATGCCACCAGAAGCCATGTTGATGTATGTGGTTCACGCTGCTGCCCCAGGCCACGATGAAGCTGAGATCCATCAAAGTCTGCCACTGACTGAAGTCATGTTGATGTCTGTGGTCCATGCTGCTGCCACAGGCCACGATGAAGCTGAGATCCATCAAAGTCTGTGCCACTGACTGAAGCCATGTTGATGTCTGTGGTCCATGCTGCTGCCACAGGCCATACTGATCTGAGTGGCCTGCACTGCCACCTGAGGCCACAGTGATATCTGGGTTTGTGCTGCCACTGAGGGTCATGTCTAGGTCAGTGGTCCTACTGAAGCTAGGGTCTTTGTTGATGTCTGTGGCCCTTGTTTCCACGGATGGCCATGCCGATGTCTGTGGTCTGTGCTGCAGCTTGAATCCATGTTCATGTCTGCAGTCCAGGCTGCCTCCAAGGACCTTGTCTGGGTCCGTGGTCCTACGGCAGCCTGGGGCCATGCTCATGGTCTGTGTTGTTGCAAGAAACCACATGGAAGCCCGTGATTTGTGCTCCTGCTGACTGTAAAGAGCACAGAGGCTACTTTTGCAGTCATACTGATGAGTGTAGATGCACAGATGAGAAAGAGGGACATGGAAGGCTTCTGTGACCACACCTACCTTCACACCCCAACCCCCCCAAGTAACAGCCTAAACAGAAAGCTATTGAAGAGAACTCTTAAAAAGTGTGATAAGGATGCTGAAGTGTCACTCTCCACAATAGATGGCTTCTGGCAGGGGTGGGGGAGGGGAAGGACTCAGTCCTGTTTAAGGGTCAGGCCACTGAGAGTCTGACCATGCTACAGTGAGTATATAGATGGCAATAAATTGGACTTTTTTTTCTTTCATTTTAAAAATTTTAAGCATTGTTTTGATTGATTCTTTGGGAATTTCACATCATGCACTCCAATCCCACTCATTTTCCAGTTCCTCCATATCCACCCTTCACCCTTGTGGCACCATCCCTCCAAAACAGAAAACTTAAAAAGAAATAATGAAAATAAAATAAAAATAATAATAATATTAAAACAAACAAGACTATCTCCATATCTATTCAATTTTGAACTTGAAGTTTTAGCTAGAAGAATAAGACAACTAAAAGTGATTACGGGGACACAAATGGGAAAAGAAGAAGTCAGGGTATTGCTATTTGCAGTGATATCATAGTATTCATAAGTGACCCCAAAAATTCCACCAGGGAACTTTTACAGATGATAAACTCTTTCAGCAAAGTGGCTAGATACAAAAATAAACTAAAAAAAGTAGCCCTCTTATACACAAATGATAAATAGGCTGAGAAAGGAATTAGAGAAACATCACCCTTCATAATAGCCACAAATAATATAAAACATCTTGGGATAACTCTAACCAAACAAGTGAAAGATCTCTGACAAGAACTTTAAGTCTTTGAAGAAAGAAATTGGAGAGATATCAGAAGTTGGAAACATCTCCTATGCTCATGGGTCAGTAGGATTAACATAGTAAAAATGACCATCTTACCCAAAGCAATCTTCAGATTCAACACAATTCCCATCAAAATTCCAACACAATTCTTTACAGACTTTGAAAGAACAATGCTCAACTTCGTATGGAAAAACAACAACAATAGCAACGAAAAACCCAGGATCGATAAATCAATTCTGTACAATAAAGGAACTTCTGGAGGCATATCCATCTCTGATTTCAAGCTGTACTACACAGCTGTAGTAAAAAAAAAAAAAAACACATGGTATTAGAATAAAAACCAGACAGGCTGATCAATGGAACCAAATCCAAATCAAAGATGCCAACATAAATCCACATACCCGTGGACACCTGATTTTTGATAAAGAAGCCAGAAATATACAATGGAAAAAAAAGAAAGCATCTTTAACAAATGGTGCTTATCTTACTGGATGTCAGCATGTAGAAGAATAGATCCATATCTATCATTTGCACAAAACCCAAGTCCAAGTGGATCAAAGACCCCAATGGAAAACCAGATTCATTGAACTTGATAGAAGAGAAAGTGGGGAATAGCCTTGAACACATCAGTATAGGAATCAACTTCCTGAACAGTACACCAATTGCATAGGCACCAAGATCAACAGTTAATAAATGGGACCCCATGAAACTGAAAACCTTCTGTGAGGCAAAGGACACAATCAATAGGATGAAAACACAGTCTTTTGGGAATGGAAAAAGTTCTTCACCAACCCTATATCAGACACAGGGCTGATTTCCAAAATATATAAAGAACTCAAGAAACTAGACATCAACAAATCAAATAATCAAAATTTAAAAAATGGGGTGCTGTTCTAAACAGAGAATTTTCAACAGAAGTGTCTTAAATGGCCAAGAAACACCTAAAGAAATGTTCATCGTCCTTAGCCATAAGGGAAGTGCGAATCAAAACTACTTTGAGATTCCATTTTATACCTGTCAGAATGGCTAAGATCAAAAACACAAGTGACAGCTCATGCTGGTGAGGATGTGGAGCAAGGAGAACACTCCTCCATTGCTGGTGGGAGTGCACACTTGTACAGCCACTTTGGAAATCAATATGGCAGTTTCCCCCAAAATTGAGAATTGACCTACCTCAAGACTCAACTATACCAGTTTTGGACAAAGGATGCTCTACCACCTGGGCCCCCAAAAGACAAGAAACTACTCAGACGGTCCCATTTCAAAGTGTTCGGTCTCCGGGATAAGACGGAGCAGTTCTTATAGATAATTTTTCAGGCTGGGAAGATGCTTTCCCCATAAAGCATGAAACTGCCCAGATGATGGTCAACAAGTTACTTGAGGACATCATTCCAGGTATGGTACACCTGTTTGGATTGGCTCAGACAATGGACTAGGCTTTGCGGTGCAGGTAATTC
>CABHPQ010171368.1:22818-37398 GCA_902168405.1 Peromyscus aztecus | reverse complement strand
CTCTCTCTCTTTCCAAGACAGGGTTTCTCTGTGTAGCTTTGGAGCCTGTGCTGGATTTCACTCTGTAGACTAGGCTGGCCTCGAACTCACAGAGATCCACCTGGCTCTGCCTCCTGAGTACTGGGATTAAAGGCGTGCACCACTACCACCTGGCTCCCCTTTCTCTTTTTAACCACATCTGAAATTCGTAGAACCATCCCTTCATGTTAGATACTCCATCAATTGACACAATTATCTGAAGAACATGTTTTTTTCTAACAACATTTCTAGCAGACTGCAAGATGGGTCCCTAGCACTTCCACTAGTTGGCTGTAAACTAACTCTTGAGGATGAACATGTCCCACAGCTTATGTTATCTCACCAATGAGCTACCCAGCCACATTCATAAATCCATATATAACCACAGTTAAGAGAAGTAGTGATGTTATTAGTGGAGCACATGGTTAGATGTTAGCTTATCAAATGCTTCGGGTAAGCACTCTGGACCTGACTTTTCTGGAAGTATCTGACAGAGGTTTGAAAGTTTTTGGAAGAATGGAGTGAACATTAGTGCTTAAGTGACTCTTCACCCACTGTCCCTTTTCCAGGTGCTGTTGACATTTCTGTCGTCTGCTGTGGGATGGTCTGTATGTCAAATTGCTCTAACTGGTCAATAAATAAAACACTGATTGGCCAGTGGCCAGGCAGGAAGTATAGGCGGGACTAACAGAGAGGAGAAAAGAGAGAACAGGAAGGCAGAGGGAGACACTGCCAGCCGCCGCCATGACAAGCAGCATGTGAAGATGCTGGTAAGCCACGAGCCATGTGGCAAGGTATAGATTTTTAGAAATGGGTTAATTTAAGATATAAGAACAGTTAGCAAGAAGCCTGCCACAGCCATACAGTTTGTAAATAATATAAGCATCTGTGTGTTTATTTTATAAGTGGGCTGTCGGACTGCCGGGGCTTGGTGGGACCCGGAGAGAAAACTCCAGCTACAGTCGTCCGTAGTTCCATTCAGTGCTGCTGTTTGCAGTCTTCTAGTATTCCTCCAGATTCCTCCACAGGAAAATGGTGTTCCCTTCTGTCCCGAGGGGCCTGCCGTAGAGTCTGCCTCGGGCCAAGTGATGGACATTTCTGGATGTTTCTTCAGATATTTCCTGGAATGCTATTCTGCAGCACAATTTCTTATCATGGATTACGGGAACAGTATTATAATGGACACACTTCCTTTCTGAATGCTCCAGGAATTATTCTGTTCAGTTTACATGGATGTTTGAGTTTCCTTCTAAAGAAGGTACTTTTCTAGACACTGTCCTTTCTAGTTTACATTTAACTTGAGAAATGAGTTCTCTGGGACTTTTCTTTCTCCCTCCCCCTCCCTCCTCCTCAGCTTCCCTTCCTCCCTTCCTCCCTTCCTCCCTTTTTCTCTCCCTGTTTTTCTTCCTTTCTTTTGGGGGGATACTAGGCAAGGACTCTATGAACCGAGCTACATCTCCAGCCCCCAGAGAATGGAATTTCTTTCTGAAGAAGTCGCCTATCCGAGATACAGAAACAAAAGCAAAATGACTGGATTGCTCCCCTCCCTGCCCCAAGGCAGCCGCCATCACAGAGGTCCAGGACTCCAAGGTGGTCATCATCCTGTCGGTCACCAGTTGGCCAAGGGACCTTGTCTTTCTCTCATGCAGTTTCAACTTAAAGAGAAATTAATAACCTCTGCCTCAAAGGGCAGCTGTGCTGATCTAGTTGATGCCAAAGAAGTTAGAAGGATGCAGGGAATTTAAAAATGCCATTTCAATATTGTTTATAGTGAAAATTCTCAGTCAGATTTTTAATTTTTTTTGTCTCTATCTTACCTCTTAATTACCCTCACCTGTTAGATTGCACAGGGCTGTCTTACTTTCTAGCCAAGTTAGAAACCCAGCACTGGGAGGCTGAGACAGGAGACAATGAGTTTGAGGGCAGCCTGGGCTATGTAGCTAGACCGTGTCCCCAAATATAAACTAAAATAAAATAAAACGTTGCTTGGCATGGTGGATTAACTGGTGGTTTTCCAGTCAACTTAAAGACAGTCCCATGGGCTGTGGCAGTTGAGCATATGACACTATTAATCAGCTGGATAAAGAAAGGCACAGTCCAAGGGGCTTACATTAAGGTTTCTTAAACCTTTTCCACTCATAACTTCTTTTCATCAGACATTTTTATGCAACCCCATACATATATAAAATACATTATAAAATAGGTATACAAATCAAATTTTGCTGATAATCAATTATAGAGAAATTTATTTTAAAATATTATTTGGTGTACATAAAATTTTGCAAGTCAATATGCGAGTCTCATGCAAACTAGATGCATCTGCTTATTTATTTTTACATAAAGAATTAGATGTTAACTAAATATTTGATATTGCAGGACATAGGACATCTTCATTGTTTTTCAGAGTTGATAATATTTTGATTTATTAACTGTCAATGTTGAGAATATTGTATATATGAGGAGTATATAATACTAAATGACATAATTATGTTTAGGGCCATTTCACAAATGTGTGGAAATTCTTTCCTAATCACAAGCCAAAATTCACTTTGCAATATTTTTTATATGAAACTCAAGTCAGCAAAGCAGCTATTTTAAAAACATTGTAATGATTGCAACACAAGGCAAAGATACAGTAATTTGCTACTTACATGTTGAGGACCTGATGGTCGGAAAATATTAGAAGTCTTTGTTTTCTGTAACTAAACCGCTGTGTTTCCGTGAGAGTAGAAGACTGTACACACACTCAAGACACTGCAGCTTCTAACAGACGGTACTCTCAAATGTGAGCCGAGCAGGAGGCACGTATGCGTCTTGAACGTGGGGTGAGCATGCGCAGTGCTGAGCCCACGTGCCAGAAGCTCAGGGCGAAGGCTGCACCTAAGTCCTGCAGTGCGGCTCAGGCGAACACAGCCAGAAACATCTCGGATTCATTACATGTTTGATTTTGGACTAAATGTTTGTCACTGTTCAAGGGAAGGATGCTCACGTACAGTCCTAAAGGCAAACCCAGAATCTGAGGGCCAACTACACCCACTTCTTCACGTGTGGGACAGTTTTTCGTCTTTATTTTGCCATGCTTATACTGACACTCAAAACGGAAAACAGAATGAAATCTAAGACCAACATACCAGTCATTTAGGTTTGTGAGGTCTGTTCCTGGCGTGTAGGTGGCAGCTGCGTTGTATGGAAGAGAGCTTTGCATTTGCACAATTTACTTGATAGCAGGAATTCCATTCTTCTTTCTGCATTGAAGGAAATGTTACAGCAAAAAAGGACGACATCAAAATAGGAATAACAAATATCTCCTTAAAAGTTGGGTGGGGGGGGGAAAGTCAGCCTTCTGGTGTTTACACTATGATGCCACACCATCAATTGCTGAGACCAAGGAGCTGTGACCCCCCCCACTTCGGTGGTGGGATCATGATGACCTCAGCCTCAGCCTGGCACTTCCTTTCTATGCATCTGCCCTAAGAAAGCAGAGGTTTGTTTTCTCAGCACTCGGGAGGCTGGAAGCCTGAGTCCAAGTGATGGCAGGGTGGGTTCTTCTAACTGAGTCCTTGCTCTATGTCTTTATGTCCATCTACTTCTGTGCCCTAATCAAATTTCCCCTCCTCCCCCTCCCTCCAAAGAGCTCATATTAAATCAGTTACCTTCTTAAAGGCAATCCCATTATAAGCCACAATCTGAGCTCCTGAGAACCAGGACTTCAATGTGTGAAATTTTGAGGAGGAAGGGCACAATTTAGTCCATGATGGTTATTATTAAGTTGAAAAACGAGGCAGTCTGTTTAGTCTTCCTGTCCTTCACCTGCCCTTGTTATCAATATGATCCCTTCATTCAGCATTGCTTTGCATACGTGGACTTGTGAAGAACTGGCTGGCTGGCTAGTTCAAGCCCTCAAGTCACCCTTTCAGGTGTAGAGGGAATTCTATTGCCCTCCACATGAGATGAAGCAGTCCTTTTAGGGTTTCAAGGCCACACTTAATGGAGGTATTTGTAGCAGGCAGCCATTCCAGCTTTGACCTGGAAGTTCCAACCCTCACTGAGGCTTCGGTAACTGTCACGCCTACAAGGCAGAGCAGAGAGAGGACCCTAGAGACCCGAGATCCAGATGCGCCAGCTCTCTTGGTTCCTGGACCCTGGACGCTGGAGGTAGGCTGAGCAGAGTTCTCCAGAGAACACCGCTGGACTGCGCCACACCTTTCCCAGACCCTGTAACCTATCCCTTCACTTGTAAGTTACCCCACAAAATAAACCTCCCTTTTAACTACGTGGAGTGGCCATAATAATTTCACCAGTAGGTATTTTTCTGGTGTGCTCAATCATGCCCTGCTCTGGTGCTTGGAAAGAATTTATCTATTCTAGATCAGAGGGCAACTTAGTTCTAGAAATGTCCTTATATGATGTCAGCCCTAATTGCACAGTGTTGAGCTTGCAAACCCCCTGGTCTTTTCTCTGACTCCTGTATGTGGTATTCTGCAGGAGCAGTGGCTGGAGCCAGAGATTCTGAGCTGGTGACTGCATCAGAGACACTTCCCCCGAGGCTCCTTTCTCATAGTCAGACAGTTGGTATGATACTCCAAGTGGCAGCTTTACGCAGGAGGGCAAGGAGGTCCTTCACAGTTTATATAATTCTTTGAGGGCCTAGGATTATTATTTTGTTATTTTCAGTGGACTTGGAAGAAAATGAAATATTGGGGCTGAAGAGATAGCTCAGCAGTTAAGAGTGCTGGCTACTCTTGAAGAGGACCCTGAGTTCAGCACTCATGTTGGGCAGCTCACAAATGCCTATAACTCCAGCTCCAGGGGATCTGATGCCCTTTTGGCTTTTGAGGGCACTCATACACAGTACACACACACACACACACACACACACACACACACACACACACACACACCTTTATAAAAGGAAAATGAAGTACTGTATATTCACCTTATGACAATTTGACTTTGGCCTCTAGAAGGCAGTTTTCACGGTGAATTTCTGCATCTTATCTATTATCTATTTCTGGAATATATTTGCATCCTTTCTTTATTGTTCTGAAAATATACTGTAATCTTTATTCTTGGTTGTGTATTTATTTAAGCCTCATCTACAAATGTAGCTCATAAACGTTAATGGAGATGAATTTACATTTGGAAATCTATTAATCTAACCCTATTCATTATATAAGTGAACCAATAAATAGCAAATAAATCAAATTGTGTGAAACAATAAAACAAATTAACCAGTACCATTTAAATAATTACCATCACCAACAGTCATGAATTAACACTTTAAGGACTTTCTCAGTTTATTCTCATCCTCACACAAGGAGCATTAGACTTCAAACGGGTTTTGGAAAGCCTTTGAGGGAAATACTGGGAAGCAGGTTTATGTGGATTGGGCCAGAATCTTCCCACTTTTCGCTGGGTGTTTAAATCTTCAACATCCCAAAAGAAAGGCAGTTCTCTTTGGTTCTGCTGGCCTTCGCTGAGCTGCCCTCCCTTTTCTCAATTTGAACAGTTGGAAATCTCATGACTAATGCTATGCAGCTCTGAAGATCATTTCTAAGCTTAGGGAGTAGCTGTATAGCACAGCAGGGAGCTACCAGCTCTCAAGTCAGCATTCATTCCCTGGTGTGGCTGCAAGGTGGGTGACTTTATAACTTCTGCAGGCTTCACGTTCTTCATCTGCAAGGTGGGATGTCGATAGAATTGATGCGAGTTGACCTTCCTAGCTAGTAGTCCTAAGTGTGCAATGCTCAACGCCATCACCATTACTATCAGTACTAAATCCATACAATCTCTGTCCATTTTTATAGTTTTCCTGTGCTGTCTTTTTGTCTTAAAATAATTGTCTTTGACACTCTGCTTTGCCCTTGGGAGATAGGAATATGTGTGTGTATTTTTTGATGGTCTCTGAGGCAGTCTTATCGTTGATGTACCAAGAATCAATTCTAATTCACCTCTGGCTTTCTGTTAGGTATCATGAAGCATCTACTCAAAGCTTTTCTATACCTCTCTCTTCTTTCTTGTAGCTTAACAAATAATTTAATTTAACAAACACTCATACATGCCACTTACTACAAAGCAGTCACAGTTCTAATCATTTTTATTTGTGTGTGTGTGTGTGTGTGTGTGTGTGTGTGTGTGTGTGTGTTCCAGTGTATGGTATTTGTGTACATTTCCTGCAGAGGCCAGAAGAGTGTGTCATATCCTCTGGAGCTGGAGTCCAGGTGGTTATGAGCCACCAGACCTGGGTATTTGGGAACTGAACCTTTGTGCTCTGGACGAGCAGCAAGTGCCCTTAATTGTTGAGCCTTCTCTCCAGGCCCAGTTCTGATGATGTTTAAATTAGCTTTTGATGTTAAGACAATTGTGAATTTACATGTAAGGAGCATGTAGAAAGAACAAGTCAGACTACCCGTGTGTGCTGTCTCCCCATAATAACATCTTGCAAAGATGTAGTATGTTGTGGCCTTGTATTGTTGACAGTGACACTGACACAATACAGAACATTCTGTCCCCAAAGGGATGCCTCATGGCAACTTTGTTTGGGGGAGGGGGCATGAGATTTAAGGCCTTTGCATACTGACTATTCTGCTCTCAACCATTCAGCTATGCCCCATCACATGGCTTTTTTATAGTTACTCCCTCTCTCTCTTCCTTCTAACCTTCAGAGCTTACACAGAGAACAATAAACTGTTCTCTATTTTCTATGTGTGGTGTATGTGTGTGTATGTAGTTATGTGTGTGTATCTGTATGTGCACACGGAGGCCAGAGATCAGTAGTACATGTCTTCCTCCATGACTATCCATCTTATATTTTGAGACAGGGTCTCTTATTGAACCTGGAGCTCAATGACTTGGCTAGATTAGGCAGCCGTCAAGCCCCAAGGATCCCTCTGAGTCCACCTTCCCAGATGTGAGATTCAACGCATGTGCCACTGTGTTCTGATTTTGATGTGGATGCTAGGGATCTGAACTCAGGTCTTCGTGCTTTTGTGGCAAACACTTTCCCCTCTGGACCATCACTCCAGTCCCCACCTATATAACTTTGATAAAACATGAATCAGTCAGCTCACATAGTATGTACCCTTTTGTACTGTTTCCCCCTTCGATTCAGCATAATCGTTTGAGGCTGTTGCGTGTACATACTCATGTTTACATGTACAAGTCTTTGTGAGTAGTGTTCTGCGGTACAGATTTGCCAGATTGTTTAATCATTCATCTGTTGAGGAACATCTGAGTTGTTTCCAGTTTGGGGCTGTTATGAATAAAGCAACTACAAAATTTGTATATAGCTTTCTTTCTTTCCTTCATCTCTCTAGGATAAATGTTGATAGTTCATCATGTAGTAGGTTTAAAGAAATGACCAGACTGCTTTCCAGCATGGTTGTGCTATTTTGTATTTCCCAAAGTCACACGTGAGTGATTGACTTGCTTGGCATCCTCACCAGCATTTGGTGGTGTCACTATTTGATTTTATTTTTAATCTCAGCCATTTTAATAGGTGTGTAATGATACCTCATTATGGCTTTAAATTGCATCCCCTTAATTGCTAATGATGGTGAACATCTTTTCCTGTGCTTGTTTGCCATCTGTATACCTTCTTAGGTGAAATGTCCCTGCCTGTCTTTTGCCCATTTTCTGATTAGACTGTTTTCATAAAATGTTGAGTTTTGAGAGGTCCTTATTATCCTAGCTCCTAGGCTGATTCGAGAGATGTGCTTTGCAATTGTTTCTTCCTATTAATAGGGTCATCCACAGGGCAAGAGATATATTGACGGATTGAATTTTGAGACAGGGCTTCAGTTTGTAAGCAAAGCTAACCTTGAACTCACTAGGTAACCTAGGCTGGCTTTCAACTCACTGGCCTCTTGCTTTGGCTTCTTGAGTGCTGGCTGGGGTTACTGGCTCGCCAACATGACCATCATGCTCATCTTGGCCAACAAAATTTTAACTTGATGCAACCCAGTTGCTTATCTTCCCTTTAAATAGGTAGTAGGTTTGGAGTCAGCCTTAAACACTCTCCCTAACCTAGCTCTCAAAGATTCCCATTATGTTTAAGCCTTGATACACTTTGAGTTAGCTGTGAGATGTAAGGGTTAGTTCAGGAATTTGGCTTCTGCTCTTCGGGTATTTACTTGCCTTGTGAAAAGGCTCTCTTCCCCCACAGAATTGCTTTCGTATCTGTATTGGTTTATTTTCTCTTGCTGTAGTAGAACACCCTGACCAAGAACAAGTTAGGGAGGAAAGGATTGATTTTTGCCATAAAATTCCAGAGAGGGTACAGTCCATCATGATTCGGAAGGCATGGCTGCAGGAATATGAGGCCCAGCTGTCAGTCAGGAAGCAGACTGGTCACATATCATCTGCACAGGGAAGTGGGAAGACAGAGAACAGGAAGTGGAGCCTGCCCTTAGTTATGTACTTCCTCCAACAAGGCTCTACTTCTTAAAGGGTCCATAACCTTCCCAAACAGTGTCACCAATTAAAAACCAATTGCCTTTGGGAGGCATTTTTCATTCAAACCACCATAGTATCCTTGTCAACAATCTCTGGGAGTAGCTGTGTGAGTCTGTTTTTGGGGTCTAAGTTCTGTTCTTTGGTTCATGCTTTTACTTCACCTTCTGTATCTTATGGTGTGCACTGGTGCTATGTAGATTTCACCATCTGTTCTTCCTTAAATTATACAAACTACTCCCTTTCCATTTTCATGTGGCAGGGACTCCATTAACTTTGAGGGGTTGAGCAGTGTCTTCCTGAAATCCATGTTCACCCACAACATCTGTATGTGATCATATATGGAAAAAGCATCTTTATAGATATAATGAGCTAACTTAAGGTGAAGCATTATTGGATCAGAATGGAGAAATACAATGGCTTGTGTCTATATATGAGCAGGAGAAAACACATGGACACACAAGGATGATGGCAATGTGAAAATAGATGCAAATATTCATACTAGGCTGCCACAAGCCAACAAATACCAAGGACCATGAGAAGCTGGGAGAAAATCACAAATCATATTTTTCTTCAGCAACCACAGAAAGACCTATCCTGGTTACTTCTTTATTTTGGAATTATGGTCTTCAGAAGTGTAAGAAAAAATTTTCTTTTGTTTTAAACCATTCAGCTCCTGGTAACTTGTTATAGTAGCCCTAGCAAATTATTAACTCTATGTGTTAATTTGGAGAGAGTTGACATCTCTATTATTCATACTGTGCCTCTAAATTTACTTATAGCTTCTTTGATTTTTCACATCACTGTTTTGTAGTTTGCTGCATAGAAATCCTGCACATGTTGTCTTAGATTTACATGCTTTATTAAAAAATATTTTGAGCAGTTGTAAATGATCTCATATTTAAATTTTTGTATATGTGTAGTCTTTGAGGGGATGTAGGAATACAACTGATTTTGTGTGTTTATCTTGTTGCTATGGGTTTGCTGACTCAGCAATTTGATTAGATGAGACTTTCATAGATTTATCAAGAATTTATACAGACAAACATGTCTTCGGTAAATTTTTTTCTATAGCTTTATTTCTCCCTTTAGATATGCATGCCTTTATTTACTTTTCTTGCCTTATTGCACTGGTTGGCTCTTCCAACTCTATTTTAAGTAAGAGTGAAGAATGTGCATATCCTTGACTCTACATCTTGGGAAGAGATCATTGTCTTTTTTTATATTAAATGTAATATTATCAGTCAGCTTAAAACAAAACAAATAAAACCCACAAACAAGTAAAAACAAGGATATGTTTTTTATCAATTTTTAGAAAGGTTCACTCTATTCCTGCATTTATGAGCATTTTTGTCACTTAATTTTGTCAAAGATTTTTCCCTTGTCAATGTATATGACAATATGATTTTCTCCATGAGAATCCTAATATGGTGGTTTGTATTTACTGATTGTTAAACACTGATCTGGCCTTTCATGTCTGGAGTCAATCCTAGTTGGTCAGGTTATATAATTTTAAAAATATTTCTGAGTTCTGTTTGTTAACATTTTGTTAAAGACATTCATGTCTCTCTGTTCATGAGGGTACTTGCTCTGTAGTTTATATTTCTTCTTTTTTTAACGGTCTTTGTTTGGCTTTAGTATCAGGGTAATAATAGAACCATAAACTGAGTTGGATAGTACTCCCTCTCTTTTACATTTTGGAAGTGATTTGTAGAATTTCTGTTAATTTCTCTTGAAACATCTGGTAGAATTCACCAGTAAAATCATTTGGGTCTGGAGATTTCTTTTTTGGGAGCATTTAAATCACAAATTCAATTTTCTTAATGGTTATAAGGCTGGACAAATTGTCTATTTCACACTGAACGAGTTGTGTCAGTCCATCCTTTGAAAGAGTTGGTCCATTTCACCTAAGTTGTCAAATTTATGTCTATAAAGTTATAGACAGCTTAACTTCCTTCATGAGTTCTCTTTCTAAATCCAACTAATGCATTTTTACTTTGTTGACACATGTGAGGTTTTGTTAAAGAAAAAAATTATACTTGGTACTGTTGAAGAACAATAAGATAAAGTTTATTCAAGAACAGCTATCACTGTGGGGTGTAGTGGGTAGCCATTCCAGCTTTGGTCTGGAAGTTCCAACCCCCATTGAGGTTTCAGTAACTATCACGCCTACAAGGCAGGGCCAAGGGAGGGACCTGAAGACCCAAGATCTGGATGTGCCACGCTCTCTTCCTGCTTGGACGCTAGAGGTAGACTGAGGAGAGTTCTCCAGAGAACACCTCCGTGCACTGCATCTTTCCCAGAACCCGCAACCTACCTACCCCTTCATTTGTAAGTTACGCCATTAAATAAATCTCCCTTTTAACTGCGTGGAGTGGCCTTAATAATTTCACCAATAGTGGGATTTTGTTGAGAGAGAGAGAGAGAGAGAGAGAGAGAGAGAGAGAGAGAGAGAAGAGAGAGAAGAGAGATCGACATTGACCAAACCAAGAAAAGTGAAGATTTATAGCCCATAGGGCAGAACTACCAGGAAGCTCATCAGGAGTGAGAGGGAATTGGGATTCCAGGTAAAATGAATTGTCAGGATAAATGCTTAAGGTTGGCAGTGGAAAAAGCTGGGAAGGAGTTTGAAACATCTCTTAAGAAAACTCACTGAACCCACTAGCATGTCATTGCTTGGGCTCTGAGGCTCCCAGCTACTATTTCTATTCTGCAGACCTGTGTGTTGTTTTGATATCCAAGCTCAGGACTTTGCTGTACCCAGCAGCGGGGGGAGTTGAGAGCTTGTCTACATCTTCATCTGTCCAATTGGCACCTCATGCTGGAAGAAAGATGTGAGTTCTTCAGAGTTCCGGGTGGATTTTGTTGTTGTTGTTTTCTTTCTTTTTTTTTCAATCATGTCTCTTTTCAAGTTCTCCTCATCTCTGTGCCCTCAGTGGAAGACATTCTGCTTCTGTTCTCCAGGGTTACAGTCTCCCTGTTGCTCCCAGACCATCACATTTCCTCTCACTCTGAAAACTGGCTTCCTCAATTATCCGTTCTTGCTGTGTCTTCAGCCTCATTGATAAATAGCCTCCTTCAGTTGGAGGCAAACTTGTCTGAAAGAAACTGACCCTTGACCTGGTCTTTCCTAGTGTGTTTGACCACATTTTCCTCTTGCTTCCTCTAAAAGCCAGTCTTCTTGAAAACACCATCTGTGTCTCTTGCTCTTTCACTGAGTTCTCCTCCTCCCTACTCCTGCTGCCTCCCTGTCAGTCTACCTGCCTCCCCAGGCTATCAAAATTGCATTCTCAAAGGCTGCCAATCACTTCCTGGTGGTCAGGTCTTTCCTCAGCCCCCTTTGTCATGCATTTCTCTACTGCATTTGAACCATGGCCTCATGGGAATTCTTCTCTCCTTGTGTTTCATGTTCTGAATGAGTCTCTTCTTCTGATGGCTTCTGCTTTTCCTCCCACATTAGGCTCCTCTTCAAGGGTCTAGCCCCACTTTTCTTTTCTTCCTCATTCAACTACATGACTTTTGCCACATGCTGATGCCAAAAATATATGTAAAGGATTCGTTTTCAAAAAAGATTTACTTTTATTAGTTTTGTTTGGTATTAGTTATTGAAAATTGATCATATTCACTCTCTTCTCCAACCCTTCCCATACCTCCTCCCACTTCCCTACCTACCCAACCATTGTGGAAGAAGGGATGGAAAGACTGGGAAAGACCAAGGCAGTGAATGAATTCAGGGGAGGTTCCCCTAGACATCGCAGAGGAGACGCTCACATAAACTCAGAGCAATTACGATAATATAAACAAGTCTGTGCAAACTCAACCCAAACCAAATGTTATTGTGGTTAATTTTTTTTCTTTTTTGTGTCTCAGTTTGAAATTTCTAAATGTTCTTCACTTACCACCTAATGTCCAGTCAATCGTCAATAGTGATACAGTCTGAAACAGTGATCTTTATCTTATTGTCCCCTAATGCCATCTTCTGAGTCTCCAGTTTGTGCACGTGGGTCCAGCCGCAGAGCACTGAGAGTTCAAGGTGTGGGTGGACAGGCTTGGACTCTCCCATGTCAGCTTCTGTCAGGCACATTGCCCTTTCTTAGCTCAAGTGAACTTTAACCTGTGTCTGAACTGTTCTAGTTGCCTCCAAATCGGTCTCCTCACTGCCAGTCTGTTTCTGATCTAATCCGTTTTACATGTAGACAGATGAGTCTTCCGTCATTGGCCTCTGTCTGGGTCTAACTGGTTTTGGCAGGTACTTATTCAAGGCTGTGTGGATCTGCCTCTGACTCCCTGTCCAGCAACACCCCAATGTAATTCCCACTTTGGAGTACCAAGCTTTTTCAAAAGTGAGATCTCTAGTGTCTTCATCCTAACTTGATTGCTATTCTCTCTGTCAGCACCCAAAGTGAGAGTGCTTAGTCTTCCTTTTGCATGGAATGTGTCTCTTTCTTAGGGTACTTTATCAATTCATAGGTTGTAATAGATGATGGATTAATATACTGGTACTCACTGAGCAGTAAGCACGTTCATGCGTGTGTGTGTGTGTGTGTGTGTGTGTGTGTGTGTGTGTGTGTGTGTGTAGTCAGTTTAGGGTGGAGCTGATTGTAGCTAGAGTTTTCCTGGTCCTGCCTGGCCCACGGTCAGGACAAATATCTCTCACCCACCAGTCCCACAGTCGCTCAGACCCAACCAAGTAAACACACAGAGACTTATATTTCTTATATACTGCATGGCTGTGGCAGGCTTCTTGCTAACCGTCCTTATATCTTAAATCAACCCATTTCTATTAATCTATAAGTTGCCACATGGCTCGTAGCTTACAGGTATCTTAACATCTGCTTCTCATCGTGGTGGCTGGCTGCATCTCCTGACTCAGCCTTCCTGTTCCCAGGATTCTCTTCTCTCCTTGTCCCGCCTATACTTCCTGCCTGGCTACTGGTCAATCAGTATTTTATTCATTAACCTATCAGAGCAACACATTTAACATACAGACCATCCCACAGCAGTTGATCATTGATTGACTTAACCCATCCATCCATCCATCCATGCATCCATCCATCCATCCACCCACTCATCCATCTACCATCCATCCTATTCTTTCTTTCTTTTTTTAAAAAAAGATTTATTTATTTATTATGTATACAATGTTCTGCCTGCATGTATGCCTGCAGGCCAGAAGAGGGTACCAGCTCTCATTATAGATGGTTGTGAACCACCATATGTTTGCCGGGAATCGAACTAAGGACCTCTGGAAGAGAAGCCAGTGCTCTTAACCATCCATCCTATTTTTTTTTTTTTTTTTTTTTAAAGATTTATTTATTTATTATGTGTACAGCATGTATGACTGCAGGCCAGAAGAGGGCACCAGATCTCATTACAGATGGCTGTGAGCCACCATGTGGTTGCTGGGAATTGAACTCAGGACCTCTGGAAGAGCAGTCAGTGCTCTTAACCTCTGAGCCATCTCTCCAGCCCCTATCCATCCTATTTTTAATGAATGCTAAGCTTTGTGGGAGGCACTGGGGATGTGATAGCAGGAAAGCTTCAGAGGCATGGGAGCTTCTTAGGGTCCTCATTCTTTGTTAATATTGCTAGTCTGTTCTTATCCTGTAAGTAGCGCCTGCTCCTAGACCAGTGCCTGACAGATGACGAGTTCTCTTGAGTGAATGAATGAACTAGCAAGTATACAGCATGACAAATGTGGTCATTCAAGTTGCAATGTGACTTAATTTCCAAGTCGCTGGCATTTAAGCCTTGTTGATAAAAGAGAAAATAAAAACCTAGCAGCCCAGGCAAAGTATTTATTAGAGATAAGTGCAAATGCAGAAGTGTATCCTCTGCATCCTTGGATTAAGGCTACCCCATAGTAGACATTTCAACCAGTTTTACAAATGACAGCAATATTTAGAGGAGTGCTCACGAATGATGACTTTTTTTTGTAGGAATGAATAAAATGATGACTATGGGAACTGTCTTTTCCAACTTGAGGCCTTTCAGCATAATAAGACATTTGTCCTCTCTGTGTTTGAAACAGGGATTATTTAATTTTGCTTTCTACTGAGGCACACCAGTGTGTGTGTGTGTGTGTGTGTGTGTGTGTGTGTGTGTGTGTGT